>WUAP02158486.1:0-10111 GCA_015163945.2 Stichodactyla helianthus
CTAGTCTACATGTATACTTACCGTTGTAACCTTTTCATTTGTAATCTCTATCCCCACTTATAAGACTGTGTTTCATCAAACTTCTACTACTAATAGGAGATGGAGGGAGAGAGGGAGGGGGAGAGGGAGGACTTGACAAGAGGAGAAGAGGCTGGGGTTAGAGCACCTAAAGGGCAAACTTCAATTTTATTTCATTTTTTAAAATATTATTAGGGAACGTGGACACTTTTGCTTACCGGGATGTGAAGCGCTTGGAAGGGAGAACACTTACTGGTCAAACCGGTCAAACCAGCTCCACCAAATGTCAACCGCTGATCCACATATCCCATAAAATTCCTTCTTGACTGACGCGTCTGCATCCGTTGTCGAAATTCATCATTATACTTGTGTCCTAAAATCGACTTTGAATTTAAAAAAAAATACATCACGTGACTATGTTATCTCTTCATTGGCTCATGGGATTTCAGATAGACAACTAGGTGGAAGGCACAAAGGCACGTGACTAGTTTTCACATGACTTGCGAGTCTTACCCAGGTTTCAGGTTTTCTTCTGTCGAGAACGAAGCTTGTCTTTGATCTTTGGTATTCGCTTGTTTTCTTAAAGAGGGAATCATCTTTGGGTTGATCAAAGGGTTGGTTGGTGTCGGCTTTGATGTGTGGTAAGAAGTTGTCTTGTTTTTCTGTAGAACTGGGAGAATAAAAAGAAACATGTTTGCGTCTGATGGAAACCAAATATTAGAGTGATGTCACAACTAGCAATTTTTTAGATATCGATTCCGCCTCTGCCACGTTTCGAGCAAATTGCAGTAAGTTTTAGTTGTTATGGTAAAATCACCTTTCAGGTCTGTCAGGACTTGTACTCATTAAGTTAGTGTCATCAGGAGTTTCTATGGAAACGTTGACGTTTTCTTGAGTGGTTCGCTCGGGAGAAATGGATACACAAACTGTGCTCCCTACGAGTATAACAGTTGTCCGTTAAAAGGATTCTGGTAAGACCAAAACAATGGTTAATGTAGAGCAATATAGAGCAACGGTTGCGTACCTTCACTGTCCATCGTATTCTCTTCATCCCAAGGACCCCTGGTGAAAAAATAACTTGGCAATCAGAAAAGTGGTACTATTCACGCTTGGCCAACCCACTACTTACACGCAAAGTCCTCACGCACATTGCCATACACAGTAATCGCGTAAACTCTTGCTGCATTCTCCTCACGCACACGCCTTGCGCACACTCTTCATGGACACTACTCGTTCACACTCTTCACGTATACTTTTCACGTATACTTTTCACGAGAACTCCTCGCGCACACTCTTCACATACGATCCTCACGCGCACCCATCCACCTACCATCCACACGCTTCTTACGCACATTACCCACGCACACTCTTCACGCATACCCTCACGCACACGCACACGTGCACGCGCACGTCTTTTGTTTTCGCTTGCCCATTCCGTTGTTTTCAATTTGTTTATTCTTTTATCCACTCCTACGTTTTTCATTGTACTTACCCTATATGCCTGAAAGTCGATTCATCATCAATGTCCCATAACTTTTTCTAAAGGAAAAATAACAAAAAGATCAAAAGTCGCCAGTAAAACTTAATATCGAGGAATTTCACGGCTGCTGTGGTGATCAAGTATCTTAGATATTAATGAAAATTTATTCGACAGATGAGAAACTCTGCTCTAATATTACTTTAGTAACCACATCGTTACCTGGCCAAACATTCCAAGAAACTCCCCTTTCAAAGTCCACAATCTCGCGGTACAATCGCTTGAAGCTGAGATAACAAACGCCCTATCACCACGTGACACCATCTCAAGACTGACCACAGCCTCCGAGTGCGCATGCCACGAGATCATCTTAGGGGGAGGGGATTCAGGAGTATCGTCAGTGCTTGCCATTCGTTGCGTGGTGGACCAAACCTGTGTGTGTAATAGCATCAGGTTGTCAATATATATATATGTGTGTAACCTAGTGGGATGATTTATTTTACAGGACAGACTACGGGACGTTTAGCGGGATAGTTCCGCTAGTCATCATCTTTCATCACGCCAGAAGGCGCATAAGGCCATCCGGTTTTTGTAACGCTACATTTTTTACGGGGGTAAGGTCGTTAGCCCTACGCTCAACACCCAAACTGGAAGACCAGGGGATCACTCTTTGTCTGGTCTACCCTTCAGCATGGGTGTCCCTACCAGGAGTACAAGACTCCAGCCGACATAGCTCTAGGAGTCAAAGGCACACCCAAACCACCCCACCACTCTCTTCGAGTCTTGAGCAGTGAGCACTAGGGATTGTCTCTGCTTCCTGCCCCTGCTACGTGTCCCCCGCCTCTGATGGGCCCGTAGATATAAAGTTGATAACTGAGATAATTGAAATTAGATTCTGTACTTACCTGTGCTATGATCGATTCGGCACGAGAGATGCAGTAAGTACTGATATCCCACATCGATATGTAACCGTTCGAGTCCCCCGTTAGAAGCAAATCGTTACTAGGGTCTGTTGCTAGGGACAGGACACAGGCGTTCTCTCCAATCGCGACACAAAATGTACCTAGAAATAAACATGTTATTTATAGAAACCTTTTCGGATTTCGTACGAGTGGAAAACGATACGGCGAATTCGTAGACCGTCACTGTAACCACGCGCTGTGATTGGATACAATGGTGTGAATTTTAATGTGACTATATGCGTAACTTGGACATGCCGCAAGTCAGTACCGTGCGATAACATAGATTCATTTCAGTGTTACAGCATACCGTATTGTGTACGTGCTGTAAGTCAGTACCGTACGTTTCGCACTCATACGATAACAACTCTACTACTGCATACCATACCCTGCACGTGGTGTAGTCAGTACCGTACGTTTCCCACTCATACGAAAACCGCTCTACTGCATGCTGTATCTTGTACGTGTCTAAGATGCATTCAATGACTAACTTACCCATAGGTTTTGCTGTACCATAGAGACACCAAAACTCAAGGTTTCCGTTTTCTGACGAGATGAGAGTTGCGCTTTCTTGTGCCTTGTTTTGTGCTCTGGTCGTAAGGAAAAGAAGTCTGTCTACTGCTGAAAAGTTACTCTTTGATTGAGCTGGAGCTCGGCTGCAAAACAAGAAACAAAATACAGACGAGAAATGTTTGTTTGTCATTCTAAAATTCTAAGAAAAGAAAAGAAAAGAAAAAAGAAAAAACAACGGAGGGCGGGCTCTATTTATTTATTTTTTATGGGATTAGGGAGGGGAGGGGAGGGGAGGGGGTCCGGAATCTGTCTATGAATATTTGCATGACCTCCCCCTCCCTATACATTGTTCTTTCTTCATATATATTTCGGCACAAGCCTCCAATACGACCCCCCTTGGAGTCAATTTTTTGGGGTCTTCCCCCCCCCCCCCCCAATTCCACCAGCCCCCTACAAACACACACACACATAAGATCCATTGAAATAAACGGTTCCTTATTTTGTAGCTCTTCTTAATTTCTTGGTCTAAACATAAAAATGTAGTGTTCCTTGTCCTAAAATCGATTAACCTCACCTTAGTTTTCTCTCTCGTCCAATCAAACCAACTTTCTTCATCTTCGATTTACTGCAAGAGGAAATTTTTAAGGATTTAAAAACTTTATAAAAGCAAAAATAAATCAGAACTATTTAAAAACTCTATTGACATTAATTCTATGTGAAAACATATAAAAATTCGGCCAAGATAGCGATGGACTATGTACGCGCGCGTAACATACCAGCAAATTGGTTCAATTTGTGAGAGGGTCATTACTGCGAAAATCGTTGCATCGCGACCCGTATTATCATAACTTCGGTTGGGTTTTTGTGCTTTTCTGATCCGTCAATCATCTTTGGGGGCGGGAGTTATGCGAATCTGTGAAAATCATTGGTCGATTTGAATAACCTCCCCCCCAAATGATGATTGACAGCTCAGAAAAGCACAAAACTCCAACCGAATTTACGATAATATGGGTCGCGATGCAACGATTCTCGCAGTAAAACTATTTTTTAGCTGTCATAATGAGTCAATTGTAGTTTTCTTACAATAGACTTCGAGATCCCTTTTTAAGAATTCTGATCATCTTTTCTCGATCCAGGCTCCAGAGAATGATATCTCCGTCAAAACTGGACGTGGCCAGGAAATTAGGTGGGCAATAAGCACTAGCTAGAATGTCATCCTAGAGAAAAATGGAGGGGGCATGTTAAGAAATTTTATTTGAATTAAAAACCAGTGTTCAGATAAATTTTAGTCTAGATTAATTACCTGATGCACCTGGCCACCTTTCCAGCACGCGTTAGGTCTGATGACGAAATTCTGTTGAGATTTTTAAAATGTCAATTGTAGTATTGATAACTAAAACACTTCGCCTTTATATGATCAATGATCTCTTTAACTCCATGTGGTCATGGCAACCCTTATTAACATCTCACTACTTTCTAACCCCATCACCATGACAACCTCTACTAACCTCTTACAAACTACTCTGTCGCCATGGTAACTGTTTTCTAACCTCTTCATCACCATGGCAACCTTTACTAACCTCTTTATCGTCATGGTAGGTTATGATCTTTCGGTGCCAACCAACGGTAAGAATTTTGCTTTTGGCATGGAATGATGTTATCCCTGTCACCTCTGCTTCTTCTAGAGCAGCCAGTTTATTCAACAGGTGACCGTTGTTAGCATTCCATACCTGTCGGGAGAGAACACAACGTCAATGGCACAGCGCAACTGGCCCGAATAAAATAAAGATAGCAAAGCCCGAGTGACTTGGCAAAACGAAAATTATGAAACACTAATGTGTGCCTAATTCTCTTGCTTGGCTTCAAACATCAGGCTTTTTATCTAAATTTTTATAGCATGAAAAGATATTAAAAAAAAAAAAAATTAGATTGACATGCATGTCTTGGTAGTCACCCATCCTCGTATTAACCCTGCCCTACCGGGCTTGACTCACTGTCTCCAAAGTCCACGTTTTTCCAACTGGACCACGGGTTCAGTGAATTAGCATAATAATAAGCTTGTAAACAATGCGTACAGATAGACTAGATTATTTTTTCTTCAACGTCATTGTGGATTGCAGTTAGTGCAAGGGTTTAGCCGTGAAATGGTCTGGGGGCCGGCTCTACTCTCCCCTGATGCCTTCGGGCTAGAACACTCGTGGATGCTGCCAACTCCACCCGCGCCAGGAGGACAGAAGGGCACTTAATCGCCAGTCAGGTCTGAGAAGTCCATACTACGCCTCAGCTCCTACGGATGTCTCGGGGGTATGGCGGTGCGGTTAAATATTTTGGAATTAATTAGGGTTCCCTGGTTCGAACCCTGCTGTGTACAGATGAGATTTTTTTCTTTTTTCTTTTACTTTTCTTTTTATATCATTTCCCTCTCTGTTTTTTTTTTTAAATTCTTTAAAAGATAGGGACTGAAAAGTGCTGGATTTATATTTTCTGTTCTATTTTGCCGTCAATATAGACTTTATCTGGTGAGCGCGTAATATTTTGAAATATTTTTAGAATCAATAGGAGTTTCACATCTGTGTGAAAATTTGTGAGAAGTGAAAATATAGTCCACTGGATTTTTTTACCTCGACAGTGCCACGTTCAAACATTCTGATTGGGTAGAGCAGATTTCGTACGAGTAGCAAGCGATACGGCAATCGTAGCCGTATCGTAGCAGTACCGTACTTTACTGTACCCGTCTAGTAACTACGCGTTGTGATTGGGTGATTCACACACAAAAAAATTGGGGAGCCAAATCAGTGTTACTGCATACCGTACCGTATACGTGTTGTAAGTCAGTACCGTACGTTTCCCACTCATACGATAACCGCTCTACCGTATACCTTACCGTGTACGTGCTGTAGTCAGTATACGTGACCGTGATTAGTATTTTTAAAACTCGCGCGAGATTTACACGATGATACTCACATTAATGGACCCGTCTCGTGCTCCTGTCATCAGTCGACTGCCTTCCTTATCCAAGTGCATACAAGAGATCTCTTCGTTCCCGTGAGCCTCTGGTATCTGGAGAACTTTACGACCCGTGGAGATGTCCCAGAAAGAGATGACAGACCCTTCGCAGCCTGTGATTACCTGTTATCAAATCGCAATGCGGAGTGCGTTAAAAAATGAAATAAATATATGCTTTAAATATATAGCGGAAAATATCCCTTTTTTGCGCACAAAAAAACCCGCACTTCACAAAAGCATCTCATTGCTTTATACCATAATCAGTAGAGGACATGTGGGCTGCATTTTAAGACACCATCGGCAGCCTTGCAAATTACAATCATGAGTGCATTATTAGTATATTGGTACGTTATGCCTCCAGTTGGGTAGGCTGTTAGACCAAGAGACAATCCTCTTACCGCGTGACGCACATCACTACTTTATTGCGTTACACCTACCTGGTTTATTTTCTCGTTATAAACAGCAGCACATAGTGGTTTTGCGTGACTTGTCTTTATGGCTTTAGTCGTGCCCAGTCCCAACAGTTTGACCTCGATCAGACTATCGTTGCTTGTAATGAGGAGCGAGTTTACTGGGCTACCAATGAGACAGAAAGGAAAAGGGCCGTGTTCAGGAACACGATGACCAAAGGGATCTCGAATAGCCAGACTTTGAATACAAACTTGCTCTTTGATTTCCCAGCACTTGAGGATCTAAAAAAGCCATACAGAGTATATAAGCTGGTAATGGCGATTGTCATGATGATGATAGTAGTGTTGGTCATGAGGATGATGTTAATAAAAGAGGTAACTTTTTTAACGTCGGTAGTTTCTTCAGCTACGAGGCTGTTATCAACGGAAGCCGACGGTGCGCACTTTACCCCCATCTCTCCATCAGTGCTCCATTTTAAGGGTAATGAAGGCTAGCCGATGATGGTGACAATGATGGTGAAGGTGATGATGATGAGGTTGGTAATGATGTTGGATGATGATGGTGATGATGATGGTGGTGATGATGATGATGGTGGTGGGATGGTGATGTGTGAAGATGATAATGATGATTATGATGGCGATGACGACGATGATGGTGATGATGATGATGTTTTAATGATGATGATAATGATGATGGTATTTTTCTGTTTCTTACCCCTTCTTTATCGTAGCTGAAAACTTGCTCCAGCGTTTCGTGTATAATCAGGTCCACGATAGACGACTGATGTCCCTTCATGATAGCGATGGGTTTAGCTGTGACGTAAGGGTTCCACACACGTACCGCGTGATCCACCCCACCCGTCACGATGACGTTCAAACTGTGATTATAATCAAAGCAATCGATACCCTACACAAAAAAGATGGTAGCGATGATATTTAGCAACAGCGCATGTTTTTTAAGTCCCGGTATTTTAAAGGGGGTTTTGATAACTGGAACGGAAGTGGTATCAAAACTGGATGGTTTAAGGTGTGGTAACGCAAGCAACGGCGTAAACTTGTCACGCAACAGTGTTGCTTCGTAAGCTGCACAGCGATGTTGCTCGTATTACCACCACGTACGCAATTTGTCACGCAATAAAAATCGATGTTGCAAGTTGCAGAACGATGTTGCTCGTATTACCACCACGTACGCAATTTGTCACGCAATAAAAATCAAGCTGCAAGTTGCAAAACCTTGTTGCACAAAGCCACAATTTGCAACATCGATTTCTGTTGCGTGACAAGTTGCACATTTTTTTGCTCGTTTTAGCGCACCTTTAAGCTAAATTTTTCAAGAGACCCCGCTCCCTGTCCCCCAACATCAGAGATGTTTCACCGTCACCAACAAGCTTGTTAAAACTTTCTCAATCCCTCTCACAAGACAAAAGCTTTCAGAACTAGAACTAATCATCTCTTACAACCCTTTCATCTATAACCACCCCCAAGTTAAAACAAACAAGAGTACTAAAAGGTCAATGGATTCCTTACTTTTGCTACTTTGAATACGTAGGTTTTTCGTTTCTTGTCATCCACGTCTCTGACGACCAGCGAATCACGCGAACTTCCGCTACACGAGATGATGAATTCCTTGACCGGTACGTACTGTACTCGTCGTACCCAGTCACTGTGTATCGTACCCAGGAGGAAGTGAGTAACGAACCGTGCGTGGATGGAAATATCCTAAGGAAAGAGTAGGGAAGGCGGGAAATAAAAGTAAGTGTGTATTAGGTCCATGTTTGGGGTGACGGAAGTATGGAATTTCAGAGAAAGAATAAAGCCTGTCTTGCTTCAAAGCAATGATATTTCAGCCCATATGGCCGTTGCTCAACTCCATTCGCAAAAAAAAGCCCGATGTTCAGCATTTCAGTTCAGAATGACTAAATCAGTTTGTTACCTGGAAGAAAATCCTGTGACTGCCAGAGGTTTTCTTGAAGGGCGTCTCGAAAAGTCCCTTGAGGGGAGTGGAGAAGATCAGCGCATGGATTGATCCATTATCCGTGCCAAAGAACAGCATAGAACGTCCTGAAGGTGCCTGACCAAAAGAAAAAACAGTAGCAAATGACGTATTCTGCTTCGCTGTCGGTCGCACACTTCCGCTTCCATGAGTGCATTAACCTGCGCACTCTCTCCTTTTAGAGTTGTTTGATGTGCAGCGAACTGGTAAGCACACACACACGAAAAGATATGATTGAGTCGATTGAGTCAGTACATTTTATTCGACTTGTCCAAGCCTACCTTCTTGTCGTAGAAGTAATTCAAACACAGCGGTACGTTACCCATTGCTGCAAAACATCAAACTATTGGTTAGTCTATCGAACACACGAACCCAGTCATTACCATGAACAGGTACCACAGGGACCCCGTCGACTAGAGTGTATAAACAAGATTAAGGACCCAGTCCTTTATGATTAATTTGATACCACAGCGATCCCATCACCTCATCGCTTGGCTGTTGCATTCAGTACATAGTACCCAATCCTGTCATTACGACAGCACAGGGACCCCATCGACTTACCACAAAGGTGATACTGAGATGTATAAATAGGTGTTGACATATCGTAAAAGTACAAGTCCATGTTAGTTGTGGCGACCACGAGTTTATGTACATTGTTCATGGTAACAGCATCAGTTACCCACATCTTAATGTGTCTCTTGCTACTAGTCTTGTCATGTGGGCTCCGTCCTTCCATTTCTATGCTCCTCTGAAGGTCTAACTCCGTACTCCACACTCCAATGATTCCTTCCTACAAGCGGAATCAATAAAAACAAAAATGACATAGCGTGAAGATTAAAAATGTTGAAATATTTCAATGTCCTCGTCGTCGCAGTGTATGCTATTCTAATACAGACGGCCAATCAAATCATCTGTTCTTACCACTTTTCTCATACCTTAAAAACAGTGACGTATCTTATAGGAATAAAGTCTATTCTCATGCACACGACCAATCAAATGATCTGTCTTTACTACTTTCCTCATACCTTACAAATAGTGACATATCTCATAGGATTTTTAGACTTAAAAGTCTATTCTCATGCACACGACCAATCACATCGTCGGTTCTTACGACCTTCCTCATACCTTACTAACAGTGACGTATCTCATAGGATTAAAGTCTTTCAATATCCTAGTCGTCGTCTCTTTGTTGTGTGCTATTCTTGCAATGTTCAGCTTCGGAGAGAACGATCCTTTGCCAAATTTGGTTGTGACGTCATGTTCTTTAAACTGAATCATCATGTAAGTACAGAACTCGTCCCAGTCCACCAGACCGTCTGACGCAATATCGACCTGTACGCGGTAGAGAAAAGAAGGTGCAAGAATTCTTTAGCTTAACAACTGTCGTGTATTTCCCCAAGACACATAAGAGTTAAAAAGCAAGACACAACCTTTTCAATTAAAATTATTGTACTGAAAATAACATAGTACATTGCTTGTCACATGACTTGGTCACTAGATAAAGTGCGCACTTGTTCATGACTTGGTCACGTGATAATGTGCGCACTTGGTGAAAACCTGATGGACACGTGATCAAGACGCGACAATCAATTTTGTTTACTTTTGTTGTAGCTACTGTTGTCTTTGATGTTGTCGTTATCTTGCTGTTGCTGTTTTGTTGTTGTTGTTGTTGTTGTTGTTGTTGCTGTTGTTGTTGTTGCTGTTGTTGTTGTTGCTGTTGTTGTTGTTGCTGTTG
>WUAP02158497.1:0-10111 GCA_015163945.2 Stichodactyla helianthus
CTTTTGGCAAAGTTTGAAAATTTTCGATTTTTCTATTCTTCATGGCCCGGGTGACATTTACAGCAAATCGCTCTTAAAACCTATTCAAAGAAATCAACGACATGGGAAATCGTTTTATGGAAGACTTGAATGACCTCATTGTGCTGGACACTAAAGGCATTATGCCTGACTGTGTTGTAAAAGCTGTGAAAACTGCTAAGCTGAAGGGAGAATCTCAATATGAAACATTTGTAGAAGAAAGGTTGAACAAATATTCCACTGCTATTACTGATACAATCAAGAGAAACAGCCTACCCTTATTTGGAACGATAGAAAAGGCTACAGCAAAATCTCTTTTCTAGACTATACAAAGCCTGTCAAGCAAGACAAGGAAATCTTGAAGACTTCTTCAAGCTACTCCTCCATTAGCTAATGGAGAGCAACTGCGCACAGGGCAGAAGTCAGACCTTGTCCAATGCATCAAAGTGGGAACGACAGTCAGTTGTCCTCAAGTGGAGGTTATGGTCATAGATGCCGCATATGCAATTTATGTGTTCATTTCACACATCTTTAATCGGCCAACGTGCGTAAAGCGAATAGATCTTGTGTGGGACAGGTACATTGAAAACAGTTTGAAAATAAACACTCGGCTGGCATGAGGCACTGGTGTTCATAGACAAGTAACTGCTAACACACCCTCCCTGCAAATTGGCACTCATTCCTTCATTGTGCTAAGGATAACACTGAGTAATTTTATTTTCTTACAGCATGTGTCGCAAATGAGAGGGTTGGAGTAGTAATTACCTATGATGGTGATGTAATCAGCTCAGGTACAGTACTACACAAGGAAGGTATTGCTCCATGTAATCATGAGGAAGCGGACACCAGAATCTTTGTACATGTTAAACATGCAGTCGATAGTGGCCACAGAAGGATATCTATAAGAACAGTAGACACAGATGTGGTAGTGCTAGCTTCACAAAGTTACAGGCTAATGAGTTGTGGATAGCTTTTGGAGTCGGGAAACACCTAAGATACCTGTCTGTGCATTCTACAGCAAGTGCTCTCAGAAGAAAAATGCGAAGCTCTTCCCTTTTTTAATGCCGTCACAGGATGTAACACTGTTTCCTTCATGTCTGGAAGAGGAAAAAAGACAGCTTGGAATGCTTGGAAATCAATGCCGGAGCTGACCCAAACCTTCAAGCATTTGTCGAGACCACAGAATGAGGTTTCTCTTGAAGATATTCATGCCTTGGAGCGATTTGTTATAATCCAATACAGTCTTACATGTCCATTCACTTCAGTTAATGAAGCTCAACAATCCCTTTTTGCACAAGGAACGAGAGTCATTGAGAATATTCTGCCAACACAAGATGCACTTGAGCAACACATTAAGAGGGCAGCTTACCAAGCATGTAAGGTGTGGGGAGAAACAGTTAAGCCAATCCAAGGAGTACCAAGCCCATCTAAATGGGGATGGCAACAAGTTGATGATGGCTGGAGACCAATCTGGACTACTTTACCAGAAGCGGCAAAGGCTTGCAGTAAACTCATTAGATGTGGCTGCAAAAAATCATGTCGGATCTTGTGCAAATGTACAAAGGCGAATTTGGCTTGTACTGCACTGTGTTACTGTGCAGGAAACTGCTTTCAATATTAAATGTAAGTTAATTATCTTTTCTTAGTATTTAAACAGCCAGGCATTCTTCGAAACCACAGGAAGCCCATGCGATATAATGAACCACAAAATACTATTAGTTAGTGATTACAAAGGTGATAAATAACCAAAGTACAATTTTATTGCATCAATGATTTGAGTTTTAAACTTTTTCATCGAAAATATTGCGTTTTAAGCGATTTTTAAAATATATACATGAGCCTGCGATTTCGAAAGCTGACCGCTATTTTCTCCCATAATTTTCCGCTTTCAAGATTAAGATCCAAAGTGGGTCTTAATCGAATATCAATCTGCATGGTAAAGGCTATCTTTCCTGAAAGTTTGGTGCTTTGATCACAAAAGTGAACAATCTCACCCCTAATACTCCAGACTAGTAGACGTTTTTGTTGTAGTTCTCTGTTATTGGTTCTGAGGGAAGCCATCCAAGTTTGCTTTCTGTAGCGATAAGGGCTTCGATACTTGATTTGATTATCATTCCAGTGATTAGCTAACCGTATTTTCAATAATGTTGTCTATTTCGAGATTTCTGTTTGTCTGTAAGGGGTTGGCAAGCCAGAATCCTTTCAGTTCTGGAGGTAACGTGAAATTCTTCAGTGATGAAAGTGGAGGGCAGATGACTGGTGTGAGAAGAGCTACTTTTCTAATGTCTGCTTTCTTTGCTTGTAGCTCGAATGCTACCACTTCGTACGTTTTTCTGCTGCTTTTGAAGTGTACTGAATGTGGTCACGTTTAGAAGTTCTTGTCGTATGGGTCGTTCTAGTTTTCAAAGAAATCTGGATGCGTGTGGACGGCCGGACGCTAACAGGTTTTAGTTTAATTCTCTGGAGCTACGCAAGAACAGGTGCCCAATGTGCTTGTTGTCACTGAAGAAATAGGGGACTTGCACAGGTCACATGACCAAAACTTCCATAAATCAAGCACACCAATTCAAAATGAAGTTAATGTTGGCCATACGTCACTGAAACGTCACTCTCCTGTCAAACTGGCTTTTCAAACCCATTGTGATTGGACAAGAGAGGTGAACCAAAGACACCGGAGGGAGCTAAATGACGAACAAAATTTCGCTCTTCATATTTGAAAATACGATTCGTGAACATTGGAGTACCGACCTGAACATGATGTTAAAAAGGTATTCATTTTGAACTAAGGAAGAAAAAACATGTTTTATATAAGCTCAAAAATGAGTTTGAAAAACCAGTTTGACAGGAAAGTGACGTTTCAGTGACGTTTCGATGACGTATGGCCACTATCATGATCACAAGCCTCAGAGAGTCGCTGAAACTGACTTTTTTGAGCACAAATCTTCTTGTTTGAGGTACTTTCTTTCACTTTCTCGAGATTTCTTTCACACAGTTGGGGTCGAGAAAATTATTTCTTTGTTTATGTGGAGCTTCAAGTGTTTCAGAATTCATTTTGCGTGTTTTTTGGAGCTTTGACGTTTTGCCGTTTGCTCCGACAGTCGGCAGCCTTGCACTCTTTTATACAAGAAAGACCAAAGAGGAAAACTCTGTGCAAACTATCAGAGTGGAATACGAAAAGTCGTTAAAGTGTATTGTAGTCACGAATAGCTAAGTTTTAAGTGTAGTTTATTGTTTCCGTCTTGTTCATTTTTGCGTGCACGCATACTTTGCTTATTGTCGCATTTCGTATATTTAAGTAAATTTCTTTTGTTTATTAAGTTTCTTTGTTGTATTAGCGTCGGTATATATAGTTCGTACATTAGTATTCATATTCAGTTTATCGCCAAGCACAGTGGAACACAGATCTTGTAAGTTTTCCTTAGTTTTTTCTTTACTTAAGCTTTTCTCCTTTAGAATTTTTCTTTCTCGTACGTCCACTTAGCTTAACTTTATTAACTTGTTTATTCATTGTACACTGTAGCAAATCGTTTCTGTAATAAATGCATTTGAACTATGTTCTACGAGTCTACATGTATTGAGCTGAATATTTATTGAGTTTGGTCTCATTTTTATCTTTTTATTCAATTTTCTTAATATCTTCAATAATACCATACGGAGCCACTGCTTGGGCTGCCTGTGGTTGAACTAGTGCTTGGTTTAAGGGATTGTGGTCACGTGACCTATTATGCAAGTCTCCTAACGTAAGAGCATAGAGAAATATTTTTTCAAAGTTTTTCATTTAGATTATAACTCAAAAACCGCTTATTTTAATTTCGTGGTCCAATCTTTGATTTCACCGAAAAAGAGAAAATTCTGTAAGAGGAAATTTTTAAAACTTATTGAAGTTTAATTTAGGGTGCACCCTGTTACAGAATTTTTTTTTTTTTTTTTTTTTTTTTCCCTTGGAACCACAGTCCCTTAAATAAAAACCACAAGCGAAGTTAAAAGACATTTTACGTCCAGGTTTTGAATCATCTTATATTTTTGAGGGAACAAAATTTTAATCTTGCAAGTTCAAATGGTTTTACGTAAGTCATTAAGAACAGGCGCACAGAAACCGTTTCGAGCCTCCTTTAATGGCTTTAATCACAAGGCATCAATGTTTATTCCTAAGAGAATTAAAGCGTTTGTTCTTTCCAGAGTGAACTCGTTCTGAAGTGTTTGAATGCAAGGCCCTGTGGGGGAAATGTGTTGTTTCAACCAACATGCGCCGCGTGATTAAAACCCATAGTTTTCTAGATGGTGAAAGTTCGCGCCAAAACGCACGCGCCTACCCCCATAGGCCTGAAATCTCGCCTATCACGGCCCTACTCCCCTCTTTGTAAGTGTGTGTGTTTTTTCCATCCTCTGGAGGTGTACTAACAGATCTCATGTTTCCCTAGGCGCGGCCAACTGAATACGTCCCTTCTCTTCTCGCTCACCAAACTCCTGTGTCATTTCATAAACACTACGACCACGACCCTTTGGAAGTCTACAAGGAGTATTTAAGCTGATTCAAGTCGAAGCGTTGGGTACAAAATTCAAGATGTCAAGCATCTTGAAAATGTGAAAAGACAGTTTTAAATAGTAAATAGTTTACATTTGCGCGTCGTGCTGTAAACAGTCTTTGGAATATAAAAAATATCTAAAGGCATCTAAAAATATGCTAAAATTTTAGACAGTCTTCAGGAATCTTTATAGAGCTCTAACATAACTTTAACGACAAATAAGGATTTGTACTTTTTCTACTTTTTGCAATGGCTGTTGAAACTTGTATACACCAAATTGAAAAAAACGTCGGGTTCAAAAGGTTAAATTATCGAAGGTAAGACCGAAAGGGGTTATGGGTAAGTACTTTGTAAGGCCCGTATTACATGCATAGAATATTGTTTATTATTGCAAATCTCGAAGATTGCTTCGATTTCTCGAAGAAAGCAATATTCGAGAATTATAACAATGCTCAACGCATATTATGGGCCTCATTAACTGTTTACCCAGAATCCTCCCCGGTCTTACCTTTGATGATTTAACCTTTTGAACCCGACAACGTTTTTTTCAATTTGGTGTAGTAACGCTTTATGACACCCACACATACGCACACGGAAGCAAAAAATAGCATCGTACCATATATTGGCACCTTCAGCTTTATCTCGTTCCCAAAATCATTCCCAGAATCCAATGCAAGATGTCTGCATTTCTGATCTTGTCCCCAAATTCAACCCCACAATTCTGTGCAGCTCGAGTTCGTTTCCAGTCCTCCTTTGAATCACAACTATCCAATCGCAGAAGCTATGGTAAAATCTAATTTATTAAACAACTAACTGATAGAGTAGAGTGATAGCACTTAACCCGTGAAACAGAAACTAATAGTTAAAGTCTAATAGATAAATAGACGCAAAAAAAAACAATGGAATAAGTGTCTACTAATCTCTATTAGACTAATAACTATTTCACGGGTTAAGTGCCATCACTCTATGACCATAGACGATTATAGACAATAACTTTGGATTTATCAAAAATTATCGATAGAATTTATGAATTAAATATAAAATACTAAATGACTGTTTATTTTTTATATACACTCGATTGCAGAAACCGCGTTGTAGAGTGGTTTTCATTAACCCGTGAAATACACTTTAGCGTATTACGCTTTATTACACTTCGGTTATTTTGTTTTTCATTGTGTCTATCTCACTATTACACTCTAATTAGTACATTTTGTTTCACGGGTAAATGAAAACCACTCTAGTATACAAATATACATATATCTAATCAGATGCAAAAATGTGCTAAAATATCACGATGTAGTAATGGAAAGTTCGTGAAAATATATATTTTTTTTCCAATGCTTTGACAAAAGCCTCGTGAAAACATAAAAAATCTCAGGTATTGGATATTAATAAAACATATTTATTTATGTATTTGTACTTTTTACACCTAATATATCCCTAATATATATTTATTAATATCTTAATTGTATTTATCTCTAAAATTGTATTTTTCTAGTGTCTTTTAAGTTTGGTTTCTTAAAAAAAATATTGTTTTGAGAAAATTCAGTTAATTCGAGTGTAATTATCAATATTGTTCATGTTTTTGCATCTAATTAGATATATGTATATATGCATATATGTATACTACAACGTTTCTGCAATCGAGTGTATGTCCGGAACTAAAACATGTTAAAATACTATTGGAAAATTCATTTCCTGACTCGAGAATTCCACGTTGAATTTCACGAGAAAAACGATATCGCCGATGTCGTTTTTTCGAGTGAAATTCAACGTGGAATTTCCGAGTCAGGAAATGAATTTTCCTTGAATCTCATAGCGTCTATAATGTTAATGATATTCTCTTTAGTCGGAGTTTAGGTTTTTAATCTATCATCAAAAACTATTGAAATAAATTTACATCAGTCAATCTATCACTTCACAAAATGTTTTTTTCTCGTAAAGAGCCATACCTTTGCCAGAATAGTTACTCCAAGACGTTTAATTTGTTTTCTTGAAACCAGAAAAGACAAAATCATAGAATTTCTACCTCAATAATTTTGACCGGAAGCACAAGCACTTCCGTTTCTTTATTTTTCACTTCCGCTATGACCACTTCAGTCACCAGGATGTGTGGCAATATGTTGTATGACGGCTGCTGCTGGAGTTTCATCCCTTGTCAAAATTATCTGTTAGAGCTGTTAGGAGTTTTCGGTTTTCCGTTATCAGCTCGCGCTACCAGAGAGCAAACGGTTGGAGAAGCGAATAACGTAATTCGCTTATATGACAGTTGTTGTAGTCTTTCTTAGTTTTACCATCACTGTCCATTTTCGGTAAGGGACAGGTAGACAGCCCATCCCTGTTTTGTACTCTGTCAGAGCGGACATGTCTTCATTGTTTTAATGTTTCGCTTCATACTGGCTAGAAAGTAGAGGGGAAAGAAGCCTCAAATGAGGGGTGGGGATAGGTCACAACTTTTTGGCCTTTCGATAAATAATAATATTCATGACCTTCCCCTTTTTGACCAGTCCATTAGCGCGAGGATTTAATTTGATTTGTTTTTCTTATTGTAATATGATTTATTAATTCGGACAATATTTACGTGATCCGAATGGAACCGTTATCTCGAACAACAGGTTGGTTCTTTTCAGGTGACATCTCCGATTACGTCTCGTCCTTTCGCTGTGCATGGAAGATGAACCACTGTGAGTGGGGCTTTCTCAGTCCATATCGGTCGTGACGAGCAGGGCAATTATTCTCTGTTGCTGAAATCTATTCTTGCCACGGGCCGATAAGATCGCCCCAACGGACACTCCTAGTCTTGCCAAGGCTGATCTAATCGGCCCATTCATAACACTATTTTTAATTGGCTAGTTAAAAAAACTACCGAATAATTTTGACCAATGAATGATAGTCTTATATAAACAGATGAATTCGGAGGAAAATCGTCATATTTCGAGCAATTATTAATATCTTCGAGAGACGTTCGGGTTTCTGTTTTCTTGACAACGCAAGAAAAATAAATCACAACATGGCGGCGCGCGTAGCGTGTTGTTGTCGATAGTTTCTGTCTCAGATTTTTCTTCTTTTTTCATTAAAAAAGATCATGTCCGATTCTGAAGATAGTAGTTTTTCTGGAGATGTAAGTAGCGACGTTCTGAGTGAGGATTGTGACTTCGACAGCGACGTTTCTAGCAGTGAAAGCGATGAAAACGACGTAGTTGATCCGAAGATTTGGACCCGAGTTTATCCTCCTAAACCTGAACGGACTCCTATCGCTTTCAATGCTAGAAATCCTGGACCACGGAACATGCCTCCACGAAACTCCTCTCCGCTGACATATTTTTTACTCTTTCTGACGACGGATATTCTGAGGACGATCGTGAACCAGACAAAAAGTTACGCGGAAAAGTGCATACGAAACAATCAATCTAACCGTTTCCAGAAATGGAGACGGTTAGCTTTTGATGTCTCGATGCTAAAAAAATTCCTGGGACTGATCATCAACATGGGACTAGTGAGTAAAAAGGACTTGACTATGTACTGGGACACAAAATTTCCTTCCATTTCTACTCCTTTCTTTTCATCTGTTATGTCCAGAAACACTTTTCAACTCATTTCAAGTTTCCTTCACTGTTCTGACAACGACTCACCACAAGCTTCGAGAACTTTTTCATCATACGACCCACTACATAAATTCCGACTTATTCTTGACGCCTTGAACACTGCCTGCAAGAAATACTACATTCCACGACAGCTAATTTCCATTGACGAGTGCATACGAAACAATCTTCTACCATTAGACGAGTCCCTTATTGGCATGAAAAACAGAAAATCAGAACTCAACTTATCCAATACATTCCCAACAAACACCATCGTAAGTGGGGTATAAAGCTGTACTCTGTAACAGAGTCAGCCACTGGCTACCCAATGCAAACTCTTGTGTATTGTGGTAAGCGACGGGAGCAACCAGCATCAGAGTATGGCCATTCCTATGATGTGGTGCAGCAGCTGATCACGGAGTCCAGTCTTGCCAACAAGGGATACCACCTGTTTGTCGACAACTTTTACACGAGTCCAGTTCTTGTTCAAAAAGTGTTTGAGCAACGTGTAATGTTGCCCGGTACACTTCGGGCAAACAGGAAGGGTATCCCAACAATGATCAAGGAGGCAAGACCAAAAGTCCAGGAGTGTGTGTATGCCAGGAATGGCCATACCTGATGCTGTCATGGAAGGATAAGCTATCACAGAAGAAACCATGCCTTATGCTTTTTACCGGTATTTCTGCTGGGATGGTGGACCATCAACTAAGGGGAGGTCAGACAACTAAGAGAAAGCCCCAAGTTGTATCGGAGTACAACAAACGCACGGGTGGGGTAGACCTACTTGATCAGAAGGTAGACTATTATACGGGAGAGAGAGCTTTCCATAAGTATTGCTCTCATCGACCGCATGATAGTCTGTGCCTATATCCTCTATCAAGGCAACACTTCTGACACCCCACCCATGACCCGCTACAAGTTTATGTGCACTCTGGTTGAAGAGCTGTGTGACAGGCCAGAAAGAGCTGTGATTCCACCAGTACCAAGCCAGCACCGTTTGGAGCAGCTAGTAGGGAAGGAAGGAAAAGGACTGTGTGGTCTGCTCCAATAGAATGGTACCTGGAGGGAGGAAGAGGGCCAGGACGCAGTGCCAAGTTTGTGGTGTTGGAGTGCATATGAAGTGCTTCGACCTCCTGGACCATTCCACCAAAAAGGGGAAATAACTCTATTCCTTTCTCTTAGCAGAAATTCCTTTTTTTTTTTTTTTTTTCACTAAACCTAATTTGTTGTGCTTTAATTATTTAGTTTTTACTTTGACGGGCATTTAATATTGACTATTTGCACCCTGGTTACCATGGTTATGGGTGAATAATATTGATGTCATACCTGTCACATAAAGTTTGGTGATAAAGAATGCTAAAACAATTCAATTTTTTGGGGAAAAAAATACTTCTTATCCATGAATGATTTTTTAGAAGAGACTATCTAAGTTTTGTCCATTATGGATATTGCTATAAAACAATATCAGTTTAAAAAATTCATAGGAATGTCCAAGTACTACAACTTTTTATGAACGAATCAAGTTTCTGTGGATATAAGGCATAAACACATGGTTTGTGCATAAATAAACCATTTCTTTATTCTCCAGCACATGAGAAAGTTGTTTCCCATTTCTTTTAATTTGATAGTTTTTGAAATATTGTCCTTCGTTGCCATGGAAACATACATGATCTGTCATGTGGGAGATAAAATTTGAAAGATAATTTCATAACGAGTAAAATGATGGGTCATTTTTGGGTTTTAAGTCTCTGCGCATTAAACTTGGATTTTTACTCGTGCCCAGGCCTTGGCCGTAGGCGCGAGTCATAAAATGTCTTTTTTTTTTTTTTTTTTTTAATCGTGCCTAGGCCTTGGCCGTAGGCGCGAGTCATAAAATGTCTTTGGTTTTTTTTTTTTTTTTTTACTGGGTTGCCCTGTGGCAGGCCCAGTCATAATCTACCTTTGTTTTTTTTTTTTTTTTTTTTTCTTCGTCTTCTTCTCCTCGAG
>WUAP02158519.1:0-10109 GCA_015163945.2 Stichodactyla helianthus
TCCATACTGCGCCTCAGCTTTCAAGGGAATGTCTCGGGGGTATGGTTAGTGTGTTCACAGTATTTTTGAATTAATTATCATGGCAGACCCGGGTTCGAATCCCGAAGAGGCCGTTTTTTAAATTGTTTTCTCTCTTTTTTCTTTCTTCTTCTTCATCATCATCATCATCATCATCTTCTTCTTCTTCTCCTTTTCTTTTCTTTTCTTTTCTTCTTTTTTCTTTTTTGTATATGTGTGTAGTTTTACCTGTGACAATCAAGACAACCGTTTTGCCTGAAGTTTTTGCTCCTCTGCACAGTAGCCATCTCCACAACTGAACCACACTTCTTCCTTTAGAATATTGCTTTCTTTGGACACGTTTAAACACTATGAATTTTGTGCAGACGCCATTTATTCGTGAACTTCCAAACAATAGATACTTTGCGAACTTGACTCGACCCCAGTCCTCCGCCCGAATCGGGAAAGCGAATTCCACCTGGGACATATAAATATAATTGCACTAATTGCACTCTCTTATGGAGTACCTATCTCACAAGAAATTGTATACAAAAGACATTCACCAGTTCCCATACATCGGTTCACTGGTCAAACACAAAGCATTCAGCCGAGGCTCCAAGGGGATATTTGCATAATCCTTTGAAACTAAGGCCACTGGACCTTGACGCCTCGCTTGAGAGCTTTGTGTTTGGTCAGTGAACCGATGTATGGAAACTGGCGAATACATTGACTGATTTTCTTTTAGCTGAAGCCCCATCTCCAGTGCCATTGCTCCTCCTATTTGCATTACACGGGTTTAGTTAGTAGTTAGTTTCACTGCGGATACACTTCAAGCCTCGAAGTGACACTGAATAAAACAATAGACTGATTAACTGCACCATGTTTCACACACCCAAGAGAGGCTTGAGATGTATCTGCGCATAAATACCTCATTTATGCAAATTAAGGGTCGATTATTTAAGGGTCTATATATGGGTGACATGGAAGGCCTAGCGGCCGGAAAACGTTCGCCTCTCACCACTGTGGTCCAACAGGTAGAGTCACTGGTTCAAGCCTTGCGGACACCACATGTGAGTAGAGTTTGTAAGATGTGTTGTTCTCTCCCTTGCCGCGAGGGTTTTTCTCCGGGTTATCCGGTTTTCCTCCCTCCATAAAAACCAACATGTGAGCCAAGAGTTGTATGCTTAAACAGTTAAAGTAGAGGTAGTGTGTGTGAGTGACAGTGCCCCCAATTAGCGTGGAAAGCGCTAGGCACTTAAATAAAGAGATTTATAAAGAGATTTTATTTAACCACCCAAAATGTTTCTAATTTGGCATCAAAGAACCTAGCACTTTTCGATACGAAAAATCTTCAGAATCTGTCTGACCTAGTTACCCATTTTTAAATTAAAAATTAGCCACTTGAGGACAAGGATGTAAATGATACGTACGTGACCGCTTTTAACCTTAAAAACGAAGACCACGCACCTCTATCTTAACAGTCCTAGCCAAAAATAATAAATAAAGCCCTAGCCATCTTATCAGTATATCTTAATTTCTTGAGCTCTTTCTCCTTCAGTTTTCATATCTTAGCCACCTTGAATGACGTCAGAGAATCTTAATATGCGTGATAACAGTGGTGGTCAGGAAGTTAGTTTCAGCTAGTGAAAGCTAGTATAATAGCACAAACGGTTACACGAAGTTAGTCTCACTTGCCTTCTCCATGGTAGTGTGTGTATGTATGTGTGTATGTATGTGTGTCTGTGTCAGTTTTGAGAGAGAGCAAAAAGTCGATAAAAAAGAGAGAGCAGATATATAAATTCGCTGAATCCCTCATTCCTTTTCAGTGATAGACTAGCTAAATCCCCCTTGAAATCATAACCATACGATAGCTTCAGCCTTTTCATTAAAAATAGAATCGAATTCAACTGAAACTTCAGACACCTTTGCTCAATCTGAAACATATTGAGATAAAGAAAACACATCTTTTATTCTTTTTGGTTTCGGTTTAAAAATCTTTAGAAATTTCCGGTAGTTTTCGGTTCAATCAAAGAAACAAAGCGATCACTGTGTGAATTACACCCAGTGCTCACAATAATCTTTGTTAGGCATTTCTTTCGGTTTGTCGATATTAATTAGAGAAACTTTCAATGTTGAGAACAAAAGAAAGAAAAGTATATTCATTCTCTTACAAGTAAAAGAGAAATATAAACTCCACTTTCTCAGTTAACTATATTTTTAATTATCTTTATTTCTTTGCTGTTTAAAAACTCGAGATTGCAAATCATATTTTGTTTCAGTACAGTAACACCGAGATATCCTGGTTTCGAAACATTAGTTTACGCTATTCAGTGGATGTTTCATAAGCTATTTTTCCCCATACGTTATTTAACGTAACGCGTATTTAATTTTTTCCTTCCAGTACTAATAGTCACCAAGTTGCACCGATTCACAGAGATTTCAAAAACATTTCTAACTAGCTGTGTTTGTGCAGAAAACAAACCGAAAAAGTACTTTGTATTTCACAGCTTTCACCTGTTCAGCCATTACCCAACGACCAATCCCTAAACCTTTCAAACCATTTTAACAAAACTCTTTTTCAACACACAAATGGCTACCGTTTACACTGCTGCGAAGCTGGACTTGAGGCCTCTTTTACTCGTATGAAAATCAGGGGATGCAATCACTTCCGGTTCGATACTCACTTCCGGTTTATCGCCACGTGTTTCTTTTGTAAGAAAAATAAAACTCATCATGGCAGTATGTCTTTTAAAACGAAACAAAATAATGCTTTCAACCTCGAATAAAAGGAGCAAGTCGTTTAAAATTGAAATAAAGAGTTACTTTGGCAAAAAAGTGATCGTACGAGGTATCACGCCGAGACGACTACAATTGTCTCCAAAAACTTGAACTATCCCGTCATAAAGTCAGTTTAAACTGTGAAAAAAGACAAATGTCGGGCATTCAGGTGGAGTGCCTGTTATTTACGGTGCACAGACAGGTTATAACTAGAAAGAAACACATGGAAATTAAAATTTTGTTACCATGTCTGTCGCAGCTGATGTGTCAAAAAGACTGCTCTTTTCATCTCGATAACAATACAATTTGAAGGACCTTTAGCGATAATTAAAACTTAAAACTCGTATTCCTTAGCATTTACAGGTGACGCAATACTATTAAAGGTATTTTAGAGTCGTGTTAGTCACTTTTAAAACCAATTTAAGACTTTTTTTTTAATCGTTTTTCGTGAAAAAAAAAAAAAAAAAAAAAAAACATTGTTTATTTTTTCCTCTCATCTAAGACACCAGGAGCAGGAAAACTGTTTTTGATTATGATAATGATGATTTTGTCGCCTACCAAACGGCACTGATTTAAACAAGACCCACAGTGTTTGTTTGCAAGAGGTGAAGACAATACTTTGTCCTTGGGCTGTCTATTGTGTATCGCTTTATGAGCCAATTCAACGTGTTTTGTTGATATTCAGAGAAGAGAAACAAAAGAGTGTGGACATAATAGCACAACTGCGATAAGGTACGCTGCTAAACCATTTAATTTGTCAATTTGCTAGCTACGATAGCTTCGCTCCTTTGTTCCTCAGCCAGACTTCGACAGATTTGATTCAAATTTTACCACAGAAATACTTCAATCCAAATTTTTATGAGTTTATAATTTGAAACGTCGAGTTGATATGAATAGTTAACGATGCCAAGGACAGCGAATGCTTAAAGTGTCTCATCGTTAGAACGTAGGTGTATATACAAAGTAGCAGAGGTGATAATATGGTCAGGATACTGAGTAGAAAATAATTGTTTTCGAGAAAGTACGAGAAAGGGTGAAAATTGGCAGAGATAAATGGACGGAAAAGAGATGATAGTGATAGAGGAAGAGGGATTAAGGAAGGATAGGACAAGAGGAGGAAAGGAAGAAGCACAGTGAAGAGAGCAAAAAGACTAAAAAAAGCCTGAAAAAGATAGCAGTGTCCAATACTATCGTAATAAGAGGTTCCCACTTGGATGAAATGAGGTTTTAACCTTCCAATTTAAGGTACAAAGTTGAGACACGAAATAATATCTTGGCGTGTTTTGACTTGAATTTTTGTCCAGCGACGAAAATATGATGACGGCGAGTTTCAGGTTTCTACGTTAAAAGGGAAAACCCTCAATTTTTTATCCAGCTTATTCAATGGTTTTGAGATATACTCTAAAACAAAGCTAAATCTTATTAGAATACGTACTTTGACAAGAAAGAATGGAAACAGCGCGTGACAGTTTGACGCGATCAGGAGCTGATAAAAACTCTACTTAACTTGGTATTGGTGTTTTAGTCCTTGTAAATACGAAATTAAATCAAACGATAACTGAATTGAAAAACAGAAACTTAAGAGAGGACGCGTGCGAATAATGTTAGTGAAAGAAAAATGAAATAATCTTTGTGATGTAGGATCTAAATCTAGGGACAAGATTAAAACGCAATAACAAAAATCATTTGCTAACAGATGGGTTGGTGTTACCATACCAGTTGGATGTTTCTTGGGGAGAGAAAAAACAATTTGTCTTTTCTCTGTTTCTAAGGAAAATTAAGGCACCAGAAAAAATGTGAGAAAGTCATTCATAAAACAATATTGAAAAAGCCAAACGATGAAAACAGAATTACCAGCTGCGCTTCAGTGACAAAATGGTAATCAAAAGAGAAAAAACGTGGCCTAAAACTTTTTTTCCAACTCAGAAATAGAATGAAACTGTGAACACCTTGATTAAAATGGTTCAGAAAGACGAAAGTCGAAAAAGAAAGTAAAAAGTATGAGAAGTTCCAGTGTCTTAGACGGCTACGCCGAGTGGTCACTTGGTTTTTCTTAGTTTAATTTCGTGTTATTGTATTTATAGAACCACATATGTTCTTCGAGAACAACAATACTGGTATCGATAGTAAAAATTCTTTTTCTGGTACTTATGAAACTTTAATTCTGCGTTTTTAAGTATCTGTATGGAAAAAAGCCGTACGTTGGTTTTCAGATAGTTTTGTTGTAAAAAGATTTGTGTAAAAAGACAATGAATTACCTGGATGAAATACTCGAATGGAGAAACAACCTTTGCCAACGTTCGGTGCCTAGAAACAAGAATTTTTGAGACGGAATTTCTCTATCAACAAACACATTTGGTCTTACTTCTTCAATGATCTTATCTATTCTTAAAAACCACAATTATTCATTATGGCTTCAACTGCAACCCACCGAACAGGCACGAGAAAAGAATCAAGCTAGTTTGCAAATATTAGATCAAAATGAGGACTTTCTTTTGGTTTTGAAACTCGATGGTTTCGAATCACCAAAATGGCTCGAAAACACTGTGACAGACGTGCGCGAGTGGTGGCCTGTGCGCGGAGGATGTTTTTCTATAGACTTCATTAACTCTTTTGTTACTGGTTCGCTAGTCATATTTACTGCATCCTGATTGGCTCAACGGCCGGTTCATTTAATTGTTAACCACAAAATCCGCGCTCGCTATTGGCTGAGCCGAGCTGTGTTTATGATACATTGTCTTGGTGCCGGTTTACAGGTGTAGAGAATAATTGTAATATTGGTAATTTATAGTTAGCGCCAAGAAGAAACTTTTCATTCGTACGCTTGTCACTAAACTAAGAGCTTGTGAGATCGGTAATACAACGAAACAATAACCAATACAGCGCTCCATCAAGACACCCGACAATACTAAACGAATTCGTGAGTAGATTCTCAGAGTTTTGATTTTGGGAAGATTTTTTCGTGAAGAACATGAAAAATAAGCATGTAATGATTTGACTTGTAGCGGACCAACAGCGCTCCCCGGCACCCAGTATGGTCGGTTCGAGTCTCCCGGGATTTTTCTATAGCGAATTTTTTCTTTTTTCTTTTAAAAGTCTGTCATGCCTAGAAGAGAAAATCCACATATCACCTCTGCGGAGGAACACAGATCACAGATCCTGAAGAACTGTGTAAGGACTTATAATAGAAGCATTAAGATGATGGAATATGCAAGGCTACGATCACTAGTACCTTCAGTCGCTTGTAAGCCGCGCGTGTCCAAGGTAGGTCTTAGTAGCTCTCTTGTACTAAGAATAATACAGTATCTGTGAGCTCCATTTACTTGGCTAATGCATTCGGCCTTTTATTCCTAGATTCAAGTTATAGAAGAAGCTATAAAATACATCGCACAGCTACAACAAGCGCTTAGGACTCAACCTCAGAATACCGAGCAAGGTAGGGCTTAGAATTTCGCTCTCCCGGAAGCGACAAGGCGGGAGTTTGGGACTGAATTGTTACTGAATTACTCTGCATCGTTTAGGAGAAGCTACAGAGAGAGATACCGAAATACAATCGCCAGAAAAACGACGAACGAGCCTTCGACAGAAGCGACAGCGAATCGCCTCATATATGATTAAAACGCAAAGACATATGCCAAGAACGAGGCCAAAATTCTCAAGTAAGTTAGCTGAAATTCGGTGTTTCTTACAGTTGTATTGAAATTTTGGGTGTCGGGGAACTGGCAGGGTCAATAAGAAAGCGGGTAGAGCCCATAGTCGCGAAGAAAAAGAAGGTTTTCGCTGGGGAAAATTTTTTAGGCTTGGTCTTTCTCATCCGGTATAGCTCGAATTTTAACTGCAGCTGCAACGATGAAAACAACATATGCTTGGAGAGGTGCGTGCCACCTGGCTAAATTCGAACAACACAGTACTCAAGTCTTTCTCTTGATTAATTTTCTATGAAAAACCCGCAAAAATAAGCTCAATAAAATGGCGAACGCTCAGAAATCCTCGCAGAATTCCCCGCAACGTTCGAAAATCAGTTTTAACGAG
This sequence comes from Stichodactyla helianthus, assembly GCA_015163945.2. Taxonomy (NCBI): domain Eukaryota; kingdom Metazoa; phylum Cnidaria; class Anthozoa; order Actiniaria; family Stichodactylidae; genus Stichodactyla; species Stichodactyla helianthus. The sequence goes on from WUAP02158519.1 coordinate 6,808, forward strand.
TTTTACTTGGTTTTAAGACATGGTCTCCAAGCGACCGTAACTCACTTCGCACTTATTTTCAAAGCCCTCGACATCCAGGCTGATAAATATTCCTATGATAATACAACGCATTAAAATACGATATTTTTAGGTATCAAGCGTGGTTCAAAACATTTCCAAGTATAAAATGAGGCTTTAGACGACTTCTATTACAAACCCAGTGGAAAAATGCCCTCGTGGGGCTGTGTTGATAGTGTTCCAGTAGCGCTTTGTAGAGCTTAATTTTAACAAAATTATATGGGAATGAAATCACGAGTGACATGCAAACAAGCCTCGTAGAGGGGTTGAGAGTACAAAATTTTAATTCCTTTATTTATGGCAACTTGTAATGTCTCAAAGTAAATATACTAATCGCTATTATATGGTATTTGGAGACTAAGATAAAAATGTGTCTTTTATGAATTTCTCTTTTCTCTTTCAGGTACGGCCGCCAAAAAGGATTCAAATTCTTGAAAATAAATTCCAAAATCGTGAAATTGCTGATTCTGCGATATATGAACGGTATTCTAAAGACTGAGACAAAAATAAACTTAGAATTATTGGTTATATAGGAAAAAAATATGGCACTTGATTTTGTCAATGGAACACTGTGAGATATTCGATTAATCCTATGCAGGATTCTAACATAAAAAAAGTGTAGCACAACTGGTTTTAAGAATATAAAATGCCTCTCATAGCAGGAATAGATATCCCGGTGGTTATGTCGTAGATCCAGCTATGATCCAGCGTAGATCAAAATAACAGCGCGAGAAGTGAAGTGCATGACAACCTAGCTGTTCATTTGACTGCCCTTTCCATAGGCTGAGCTGTATATAAGGCTCGCACGTAGCAAACCACAATTAAACTAAGCAAAATGTTTAAACACTCTTTGTGAGAGAAGTGGACTGAAAACACATTATATACAAAAAGGAAATTTGAAAAGTGTTTAACACTGCAAAAGAAAAGATCTTCGATAACAAGGGCATCTAAAAATAAACTCACTATGTAACAAAAAGTCCTTAATACGTTCATAGAGAGGTATTATCACTACAAACAGATTTATTGCACGCTAAAATATACAACTATATAAAGAAAAATTATATAAGTAAAATGGAAAAATAAATGGACTTTTTTCTCGTCGGCGAATCGGGAATTCTTGTAGACCGGGTTGTTATCGCCGTTTGGGTTAATATTTATGCGAGAAAGCTGATTGAATAAGGGACTGAACAGTACACCACAGCGATGCTTTTACGGAATTGTCGAGCTCGTGCAAAAACATATGTTTCCAACAAAATTCAGATGTGGATTTGAAGATTCAAAACTACTAATACATATCAAGAAGAAATCAGTATTCATTCAGTCGATAACAGCGGGATTTGCTTACAAGAAGAGGGTTATGACAGCTGGAAGAACCTTTAGTTAACGTGGAGGGGAAAATAAGAAAGTCAACGTAATGGAAAAGGACAAAAATGTGGGAGTAGAAAAACAATCCAAAAGTAATTAGCAAGTCTAAAGGTGAACCTCTTTAGGTGCGTTTCTATAATTGATCATTTTCGCGTCTTGATTTAGTTATAAATTCGTAAGCTCTTTTTCCCTCAATCATTAACAGGGGGAAAAATTCAATATTAAAGACCATTAAACATCCAATTTGGCTTTCTGTTCAAATAGAGGATATTTGAATCTTTGATTTATCGAGAAATAATTGAAATTAAATACCAAATTCAATTCGTTAGGATGAGCTTTGCAAGCGATAGTGTTCTGTTATTGAGACTTCACATTAGTTTTAGATTTACGACTACTCTTTTTATCGCTAAAATCCAAAAAAGCTTTTAGCAAGTGAAGAGCAAAAAGCCCATCCGTGTAGGAAACACCCCCTAAATGATTTTCCCCGAATCTGTTTTCATTTCGGAATAAATCTAGAAGGTTGATGGACTATGGACCGAGCAGATGTTCTTCCATCGTGATCGTTGAGCCCAAGAGCCTCGCTATTGTTTAGCGCCGGTCGTGTTATGAGAACATATAATTAAATCACAGCCTTCAACTAACACTTTGGTGACAGCGATGTTAAAGACGCATATCTTTTGTTTACGAATACAAATAGGTATGATTTTGCGGCGATCATTAAAATCGTTTAAACACTCTCTGGATTTGTACAAGTTTTTGATAAGTTCGGCGCGCTATCTCGAAAGAGAGAGGGAAAGAAAGAAAGAAAGAAAGAAAGAAAGAGAAAAAGAAAGAAAGAAAGAAAACAAAGTTAGAAAGGAAAAAAGAAAGAAAGAAAGAATGGAAGGAAGAAAGAAAGGGAGAAAGAAAGAAAGAAAGAAAGAAAGAAAGAAAGAAAGAAAATCTAAGAAAAGTCGGTAAAGACCGGAAATTGTTACAATGTTCACACTGATGACATAAGTTCAGTCAAAAAGGAAGTAGGTCAGAAAGTCGGACACAGATTGGACTGCAAAGATTCACTTAAACCGTTCAAAAACTTTCCTAGGATATAATGTATTATTTGGATTAACTTATAATTGCTAGAAGGTCACGTGATACTTGCTTTATCTGCTGTAATTCCATTGCGCATGTACTGTCATGCCAAAGTTTAACCTCTTAGTTAAGCTAATAAGGGGATCGCTTATCGGAGTTAAATGCTTTTTTTTTTAATACGATGGACCAAGTTATTAAAATGATTTATGGGTAAGAAGAATTAGTGGATGTATCAGACTACGGTTTTTCTTTTGGACAAGGATATGCTTGCGCTACCAAGAGTATCCATCTCCCATACTAGCTGGGTCTGTGGTTCAGCATATTCCCAAATCAGGAGCCCATTACTAGGAGTGTCCATCTCCCAAACTGGGTCTGTCAGCCAGCATATTCCAAGAACAGGAGCCCATTACTAGGAGTGTCCATCTCCCATACTGGATCTGTCAGCCAGCATATTCCCAGATCAGGAGCCCATTACTAGGAGTGTCCATCTCCCATACACGTACACACAGCTTTAGCTTGACTACAAGTCAAAATTTCTCATCAAGCAAAAAAATAGAACTGAATGTCTTTCAATGTTTTTCTGTTAGATTTATTTTCAAAATAACTTTTGGACATTTCTCTTCGTTTTAGTTTTTCTATTTCATCAAGTATTTTAACAATACCTTCAAATCAACTGAGTAAGAATTCTCAAATGCCAGTCGTTGTGTCCTAAATTTTCACTATTTTTATCAGATAAGAAAGAAAGAAAGAAAGAAAGAAAGAAAGAAAGAAAGAAAGAAAGAAAGAAAGAAAGAAAGAAAGAAAGAAAG
>WUAP02158530.1:0-10109 GCA_015163945.2 Stichodactyla helianthus
GTCGGACGTTCTGAATTCCATTGGGAAAACTACCCATTGTTTGAGTGGTCACTCAAGCACAGCCGGGATCGGTGAATTGTCCGTTAAGGACAACGGCTATGAAAACGCCGAGAACTACTATATAAGACATCAGCTGTATTACTTAGCACCAGGTGACAGTATGGGTTAAGTTTGGTATCCCTAATTCTACTAGTTTTCAAAGAAAAACAGCGCTCAACCGCAAAGGCAATTAGATTCGATGCGACAGAAGTTCGACGACTGAACTGGGCCTAAAGATCTTGAAATAACAGGACAGTCGCGCTATTTGTACTTTTGAATTGAGTTTTGTTGTTGTTTGTTTGTTAATTCTGATTTGTTGACGCTGGTTTAAACAAGTTTAAACAAATAAAAGCAGAAAAGATAGAAAGAAATAGAGAAAAGGCAGATTTCGAAAGCACGACACTGAATGAAAAAACTGTTCAAAATGACTGCACGACAAAAATTTGCCAAATTCGGAATAGGTTGTTGAGCTTGAATAGGTGAATGAATGAATGGATGAATGATTCAAAGAAAAAAGGAGCGAATATACGAACGAAGCAGCATATGAGTAAATTAATGATGAGTAAGAGAGCGAAAGTGAGAGATTAATGGGATTTGGATAAATTTTTATTTGTGGTTTCATATTAGGAATTAAGAAATAACAGACAAAACAAACCATTTTAAAATAACCAGCAAAAAAGCAAAGGTATGAATGCATAGATCTAAAAATCGGGATCAATGATATCTATATACATATTGCTTCAAAGCAATGATACTGATTTCCGCCGGTATGGGTTTGTCATGAGAACATCAACCTGATATGCGAGATTTTTAGTTGCCAGAAAAAGGCAGAATGTTGTCTGAAGGCATGTCAGGTGTTATATCGGCCGAGAAAATGTTATGAGAGAGAAAATTAGTCTATTTTTAATATGTTTTTCTAAAGAAGTAATTATAACTATTTAGCCAGCTGTATCGCTTATGTTCTCAAATAGGATGGACCTTATCTGTTCTTTTCTACGTTAGTTAGCTGTATAAACATCGAGATCTCATTTCAGTATTTTTCCACAAGTTCAAACTTAGAATTCATGCTCTAAAGACCACAAGCTCCACCTCTTTGACACACCCTATAGTTTTTTCGCCTCTTTGCTAAGTCAACCTTGGTTTATTCTCTAAAGTCTTATGATAGGAAGATACTTTATAGCCTTTACTATATATTTGCAATATTTTCATATATAAGTTTCAGTTCTATCTATGCTCAGGGCTCGAAATAGGGGGGGGAAATTGGCCTGCCACAGTTTTTGTTTTTGGCAGGTACAACAAATTTTCACCTGCCATTTTATATTTTGTTTTTGGCATGCCATTATTTTTTTTTGCCTGCCAAGTGTTGATTATGGCCTGCCATTTGGCCATTGGCAGGCTGCTATTTCGAGCCCTGATACTTAATCAGTATGACTTTCGCTCGTATACTTATAGGAATTTACTTATTCCTTTAGTCAATCATAGCTTAGCGACTATACTAGAGATATCTTAGATTGACACCTGTCGTAGAATCATTATAAATATAGCTAATATGTAACAACTAGTAGCAGAAGCAGAATAAAAATCCAATACCACCCTACTGAGAGCGGTCCCCATAACAAAAACATAAGTTGAAAATTGACAAATTTACAGACGTTTGTATGAATGGGTGTATGGTAAATGTTTTTGTAATGATGGTATAAAGTAGAGACTAGTGAAAACTAGTTTAGATGGTATAGGTATTCGAATCAGAAGAGACTTAGATACTAATTTTACTAAAAAACATTGCGATAAAAAATGAAACATAGTAAATTCACTCTTTTAGCTTGACAATGACTGGTTTACGTCGAAACGTCGCATTTATCTTCTTGATATTGTACATAGGTTTTTAGTCTTTTACTAACGTTTCATTTTTTATCGCAATGTTTTTTAGTAAAATTGGTATAAGTATTTCACTCAATTAGGGACTGCGCAATAATTATCAGGAGGAGGGTTGAGAAATGAGCAAAAAAATCGAAAAAGTTAATGACTCCCCCCCTCACAAATGAAGAACATTATGCCTTGCCCCCCCTACAATAACGGAAAAAAGTAGACTGCACCCCGCCCTCGTTCAAAGTGAGGAGACTGCCTAACTGATGTTATGGATCAAGAAAACCAAGAAACACTATCTCTATTCACATCTCTCACAGATCAAGCTTGTCTGAGGGACCTGCAGAGATGCCATTGGTTTGTTGGAGAGGCTGCGCTGACCATCCAAGAATTTTTGTCATAAATTATTGACTGACAGATTGACTTCATCTTATTGTTACTGGTTTGTTGAGTTTTCAGGTTCAAATTAAAGTTAGGTGTTACCCCCCCCTCCTTCATTGATTAATTTTGGACGTTGTCCCCCTCTTTCAAGACATAAGTTTAGATTATGCCCCCCTGGATTCTCAACCCCCCTCCTGATAATTATTGCGCAGTCCCTTAAATCTAAACTCATTAGAATTTGCGGCCGCCATTTTGGAGAAGAGTCTTTTTTTGTTTGTTTGTTTGTTTGTTTTTTGTTGTTTTTTTTCCCCCTAAAGAATAAGCATCACGCTTTTCCCCCCGCAAACGGCAAACTCATCATGTTTTTATAATGTTTTCAACATATCCCTTTCACCACGTAAATGCTTTTCTTCAAAAGACAAAATTTCTTGAGTATTTCTTCTACTTGGAATTTCTTTCATTCTGTTTTGTCAATGATTTTAAAGAATTTTTCGCTTGTCAACTGGCGTTTCGAGTTGCCGTTCACGAGATGCTCGTTTAGGCCCGGTTCAAACGTCGAACTTCACATGAGCGGAATCTTATTACATCAAAGAACACCGCCTACCTATGAAGTTCGACGTTTGAACTGGGCCTAAGCTGTGGTCAGAGCTGTGGCGACGTTCTGTCACGATTTCTAAGTTCCTCCCGCTTACTAAGGTATGTTATTCGACGAATATGATTCAATGTGAGGAAATATAGGGGCAGTTAATTGACAGGGAAGTGTACCATCATGGTACCATGAACACTAAATACGGTAAAAACTACTACTAATAAACATAATAAAAAAAAGGTTTCTTAACGCCTCAAACTGGTCACCACCAAGTTACCAGCAAAAACGTTTGAGCCGGTATAAATGATTGATTTGAATGAATTATTAAATCTTTTCAGGTTCATTTCGCTGTAGACTGTATGTATGTATATATACACCTATTTCAAAAATCGTTGTCGCAGCTGAAGGCAACAGTCAACACTCCAAGACTGCAAAGGATTTCGGGAATTTTTTTAAAAAGTAATTCATGTAGAGCATATTTTGGTTGCATGCATTTGTGACATATACTTCTGCCAAGCTGCAGTGTGGTAGTTCAGGTGTTAAACCGAATATTTTGGAAAATACCAGTACTGGAAACATGATTTATGAGAAAAATTACCGAAATCCTTTGCGGCCTTGAAGTATTGACTGTTGCTTCGGCTGCGACAACGATTTTTGAAATAGGTGTATACAACTTTTACTCTGCCTACCCACAGTTTCATTTAAGGCGAAACGGTATCGAAATTGCGGATTTCGTGGTGTTCGTATTAGTTAGTTAGACTAGACTTGTTCTTTGCAAGGAAAAGAAGGTAAGAAAAATGTACGAGATGTTAAAGTCGAAAAAAAAAAAAAAAAAAAAAATGCTTTCAACAATCTAACCTTTCTTTCGTTACCCCCCAGCAACGGTTTCAATAACTATAAAGAGAACTCCGACATTGCTTTTTTAAAGATTATTTGCATTAGTAACAGAAAGGTATCGGTTTAAAAGCAAATTTTTCAAACTAATGCACTAGTCAATTGAAACCCTCATCCCTCCGACCCCCCTCCGGTACAGGGCGGGGAGATTAACATTCGCATAGTGTTAAATTTAGCACTTTTCTCTGATTCCCGGAGAAAGATTTGCTGTTAAAACTGTTGAAGTTGAGCTGTTAAAACTGTTGAAGTAAGCGTTAAATTCCTCGTATCGTGCATTCGCGCTGTTAAATGCGCGTTTAAATCCCCGGTTTTGCGCCGCGTTTATTCTCGGCCCTGTCCCGGGGTTCGGGGATTTCAATTGACTAATGCATAAGTAATCTTGGTCAGCCACCAACAAACACATAAGAAGTAGTCAGTCATTCGTCTTCTAACTGAGACGAGATCTATCTTAGCATACATGGCTCGCTTCTCCATAATATCATTATCGACAATATATTTTGACTACAAGTGTTCAAGGTCTGCCTGACGCAACACTTCATGCAAACGATGGTTTGATAGGCGTTAATAACACGTAAAAACTGAGATACAGACAAAAGTTAATAGTAAGGCATGCATGGCTAGTGTATATGAAAAACATCAAGGAATCAAGGGTGGCGTAGCGGTAACGCGATTCCTGGACTCGACATTTCATGTGGATAGAGTTCTTATTCTCTTCCTTGATTCAAGAGTTTTTCTCCGGGTTCTCCGGTTTTCCTCCCTCCACAAATCCACACACTAAATTCCAATTCGATCTGTGAGTTAGCCGTGCCCTGACTTAGATCAGCCTAGAGGTTGTTTCAGGGTTTGATAAAATTGATGGCTTGATGGTTTTCTAAAACGGGCGATAAGTTCTGTTTGAGATGTTCATTACAAAATGCCGTACGAGGTTCTCGCCCCCTGGGTGCGACCGGCCGAATACTAATCACTAATATACAGTAACGTGAGGGGGAAATTCTTATGGTATCAAGATATTGTGGCTTGTTGAATTATTTAAGTCGGTTAAGCAAATTGTAGCCTAATTATTAAAGATGAAAAAATCCACACTTTTTCCGATACATTTTACACTTTTTTTAATTCTTGTAAATACAAATCGATGTGGTAAGAGTGGTCCAACATTTGTGCATGCAATCGGTCATTAAGCACTTGTGTGGGGGATTGAATCTCTTTGAATTTTTCGTGGTTGGTGCTCGGGGGCGTTGTGTTAAAGCCAGCCAGGAATTTGGGTTTAAGTTGACCAAAAAATAAAAAATAAAGATAGATAAATAAGTAAATAAATAAAATTAATTGGAATTGGTGTTTAAGAAATTGGAAAAAATATAACAAAACATAATCGATGCATATAAATTAAATCAAACAACTGAATCATAAACAACCGATTACGTCGAGAAGAAGTGAGATTTCTTTTTACTTACCTATTTGTTCTAATTTCTGAGTAAATTTTGAACGTTTCTTTTTATCACCATCAGTTTAAGTGCACCTTTACCTTACGTTTTTCCGGACGTCTCTCAGTAAACATGGTTCTCTAGGGATACAAGCTTTTAAAAACGTTTCTTTAAGATGTTATAGATTGATAATGTATATTTTTGAGCGAAAAAAAAGAAAAAGAAAGATCAGTTATTGTCGCGTGAGTGTTGTCTACAGCTTTAATCATCAACCAAATCTCTTGCTCAGTTAGGGTGAAGGAAACCAGGAAGACAAGCCGATAAGATGACCACCAGTAGGTACATTATCTTCAAAATGAAGATAAAAACAAAGGCTCTAAAAAGTGTGGGAAAAAATTATAAATAGCAAAACACGGGTATAAAAATTATAGGAAAAAATTTCTTTATAGAAAAAGAAATCAAAACAAAAAAAAAAAAAAAAGGAAAATAGATAAACAGGTTTGCAAAGAAGTTAGAAAATAGAAGAATGAAAAATAAGAATAAAAAATGAGAAAGATCACTTCATTGAAATAGAAATAAATAGAAAATAGAAATAGAAATAGAAAGTAAAAAATTGGAATAGAAATAAGCTGAAAAAGAAGTTAGAAAACGAAGGGAAAGAAAAATACAAAAAAAAAAATCTATATTGAGATGGAAATTGGAATGGAAATTTAAATAGAAGTAAAAAATTGAAAACAAAACATTATGCATTTATGTCGAAACATTATATGGTTATTGGGTCCGAGAATCCAACGATATCAGTCCGCATATCTCATACCACCCAATAGGATGCTTGAATACTTTTACGTAATGGTACATAAGGCGTGCCCAAGTATCACGCGGCCTCTTTCTCTATTATCCTTGCAATCAAGCTTGATCTATTGAGAAGATTTTCAAGGCAAGTTTACTTTCTTTTCACTATTTTACTGTGTAATTCGATTTGATAGTTATGGCTGAACAACGAATCCTCATCCTTGGTCATTCTTTTATTCGTCGTCTGCACGACTTCATCAAACGTAATTCAGATCTTAGCCTAAATTTTAACTGCGAGGATAATATGCTAGTAAGGTGAGGGCGGCAGAACTCTAGAAAAGCTAGTCCAGCATGACCTTAAAAAAAAATAATAATAATAATAAATAAATAAATAAATAAATAATAATAATAATAATAATAATAATAATAATAATAATAATAATAATAATAATAATAGAAATAGGTATTAGAAAGTATTTAAATAGAAATAAAAAGAAGCAGGTTTGACTTTAATTTCAGTTGTGGCAAAGTCGCATTAGGAACCGTTCATTTTTTATCGGAGGTGGTGGGGGGGGAGGGGGGGTTACCTGAAAGAATTGACTATGAAGGGGGGCCATAGAAAAAAATGATGTTACAACTGAAGGAGGGGAGTCGTGTGAATGAAACATGGGCAAGATGAGAGGGGAGGGGCATGTGAAAATTTTTCGAAATAAAAGGGGGACTAGACAAAATTTTTAGAAAAAATTCTAAAAACCACCAGCCCCCCTCCCGATAAAATATAAACGGTCTCTTACCCGTGACCCAACCAATAAAGCCTATATCACATGCAGTAAAATAGATTAGATTATCAAAAAACAAAGAAATCAAACTTTAATATTTCATAAATATTTTCGACCATAACTTATCAAATGAGCACACTATGGGTATAATTGCCGATAGCACAGCGAAGTTCCTGCGATTAGTGCCTTGTTTTTGTCACCAACAGCGTTGACATCTTTGCAGTCTAGAGATTAGTCTTTTTTCCTAATCAATGGCTAGCCACAAATCCTAGCTTTCGACCACATCGAGATCAAATTAGAAAAATACTTTTATCGAGAGGGAAATCGTTGTTACAACAGATGTTCCATTTTCATAATCACTGTCGAGGTATCTTTTAATCCTGTATTAAAGGGGGACTCCTACGAAAATTGCCCGAAATTTAATTCAGCTACTTTAAGTTTGTTCTTGATATTCCAATGGGAAGTATTATATTTTTGCGAATCTTTAAATGAGTCTGTGACGTCACTTACTCAACAATAAACATCGCTCTATGCGTTTCTCCGTTTTGTGGTCAAAATACCCGCTACCTTCATACTCAGTATTAAAGAAAAGAAACAAACAATCACAAGTAGTGCACTTTAAGTATGTCAGTCGGCCTTTGGGCTTCACAGAAATGTATGGAGCGATGTAATAATTTCTAATCACACCCTACTCCAAATACGTTAATTTGCATTATTCAAACGCTTAGTGAATCAAGGAAATTTCTTTCATCACATGAAAGAACACAGATGAATTAGTAAATGTGCAAAGTTTCAAAATGTGAAGTTAAAGCTATAAAAAGTATTAAGCTTATAGAAATGTGACGAAAACATGAAGACAAGGCATCATATGGGCCTTCTGGCAGGTTTCCCATACAAATCCTTCTAATTTTATTAAAATCACTGTAACTTCTTAGGTATTCATGATTGGGCACTGAAATTGTGTTTTGCTTACTAATCTTGACTTCAGTACGCGTAGTAGTTCAAAATAGAACTCCTTGTTCTTGGCTTTTGGAAAAATGTGTATTTCTAACTAACGGGTAAGAATGGCTTGAAATTATTCCCAGTTTAGAGCAGTGTTCTGTTTCTAGTTTTAAAAACCTAGTCGTTTGCCTATAATAATACCAATGATAATAAACCCGTATGAAGATACGGTGTCTTTTCCAAGGAAACTGCAAACAGTTATATAGACAATATATTCTGTAAAAATGCCAAATTGTAAATTTAAATTAGCACTAGTCTTGCGTGTTTCATTTTAACGTGGTCATTACCTTCTAAGACTACTGCTGAGCACCTTAGCGTTGGTCATCATTTTTACATCTAGAGATGGTCAATGGCCAGACACAATTAATTTTGGCTTTCGAGCAAGATCAATTAGAAAAATTACACAACAGATGTTCTGTCTTCATAATCACTGTCGAGGTTTTAATAAGGTCCTTCTTAAATACTTTTTATGGAAGACTGACCTGAAATTATTTCTAGTTAATGTTCTCCAAAGAAGCGAAATCAGTGAATCCTCAACCGTTTTGTCGCCACTCTATAAAGCAGTTTAAGCAAACTTTTTCTTTCTTTCCTTCTTTTTATTCTTTCTTTTTTCTTTTTTCTTTTTTTCATTGAATATATTATCTTAATTAGCATAAAATTTGGCCTACTTTCGCTTTGACTTTCTCTTAGAATTGACCTTTCCCGAATTGGCTTGGGAGTTGAAATCATGTTGTTTCGTGGTCAGTGAAGCAAATTCAGTAAATGTTATTATTCATTGTTTAAGATGACATACTGGTTTTGAGAAGTTTTTCTGTGCTGTGCTGGTGCCAGTAGAGATTTAGCAGAGTCAGTTAGTCCGCCACTGGGCAAACGAAAACAGCCTTTTCAGGTACAAAATATATCGACTGTAATTTCAGAAAGAGAAAACTTACAGTAAGAAAATCGTTTTATTTAAGCGCCTAGTCGTTCTAGCGCTATTCGCACTAATTGGGGGCACTGTCACTCACATACGCTACCACTACATTAGCTTTTTTAAGCATACAACTCTCAGCTTACATGTTGATTTTTACGGAGGCAGAAAGTACAGTGGCCCGGCTAGGTTACCACTTTACTACGTTACCAAGAAAAAAAACTTTATCGTGGTATCGTCGTTATTTACCACGTTACTATAATCGTGGTATCGTCTTTACCACGTTACCACGTTACCACGCGAATTATTATTGTTTAACAATTTTTTAAAATGAAAACTAGTAAGCAGCACGGAAACAAAAAAGATTGTAAACTTCAAAAAATTTTATTTCCTACGCGTTTCGACTGACTACCGTAGTCTTCATCAGGGTGTTTACAACACTAGTAGCTAAGTTTGTGTATACACCTATTTCAAAAAACGTTGTCGGTCGGCAATCTGAAATCTGAGCCAGACAATTCGCCAGCGCAAGTCATCGCTCAAAGGTGCTGTGGTAGCTATTACAAACTACTAAAAGATAAAACTTAATTTAACCACTAAAACTTATTTTAGATACAAATTCACAGCTCGTGCCCTCAATTCCTCTCGGTCTCAGATTTCAGATTTCAGATCGCCGACCGACAACGTTTTAGAAAGCTGAGACCGACGAGAATTATTAGTAGAGACATTTTATACGTTTCTACCATATTTTTATAAATATTGATGGTTTGAAATATTTTGCCAGTCACATTTTCACCTCATGTGACCATTTGAAAGCTTAAATTTTTGTTAAATGACTTTACTTGTTAATTGATATATTTCCCATGATCCTCCACGGTCCCAGCTTTGTAGGCTTTTGGTGACTAACTTCCTTGAACTAAGTATAAATAAGCTATGTAAAGGAAATTACAAAGCGCTAAAGCTGTCACGTAAAATACGTACGTGTCCAGGAACAACATAGCTAAAGAAGACGTAATAGGAAAGGTTTTGGGGGCTGTGGATTTAGCGCTAAAGTTTACTATTTTCTATTGCAAGCCCACACGTAGAATAACATGCTGAGCGTTTTGGAAAGTCCTTTACGGTATATTAGTCACTTCCAGCGGAAGTTTATTGCAATCACGTTTATAATTCGCTTGTCTTTATATATGCCATGTAACAAGTTGTAAATCCTATTCCCTGATGAAGTCTCCATTAAAGAGACAAAACACGTCGTAATTAAAACATTTTTGCAACTTTAAGCGTCTCTCCTGTGCTGCTCACTAATCGCCGTTAAAGAAAATAATGATAATAATAATAATAATAATAATAATTATAATAATAATAAAGTGTGCAATTATCGGCCATTCTTGGAACTGCCCATCTGTTGCGGAAGGTGTTGTGTCTCTAAGCTACGGGGAGTT
>WUAP02158541.1:0-10108 GCA_015163945.2 Stichodactyla helianthus
ACGCTCAAAATCATCGACTTTCTGTGTAAACGATCAATTAGACTTGAATACAAAAAGGCATTAAGGTGTATTGAGCTAAATATTTATTGAGTTTGGTCTCTTTTTATCTATTTATTTAATTTTCTTCATAACATCAATAAAACCATATGGACTATTCACATAGCCATTGCTTAGGCTGCCTGTGGCTTTTCGAGTATAAATTATGGAATGGGAGCGTATTACAAAGGTGCGCCGACACACGATGCGACGTTGCCTGCGACGGGAAAATCGCACCGTGTGTCCGCCCGTACATCTGTTGCGCGCGACGTCGCTGAAGTAGAAATAGTATCTACTTTTCTACGTTTCTACTTTTTTACACAGTGTGGAATCCAATAGTGTTGTTAGATAATTTTATAGGTAGTTTGCAATCATTCCCTAGAGAATAATAATAATAATAATAATAATAATAATAATAATAATGATGATGATGATGATGATGATGATGATGATGATGATGGTGATGATGATAACAAACAAACAAACAAAAGAAACGGCCGCCATGTTGTCAAAATTCATTAAAAGTTCTTTGTAATGTTCAATGACCTACATAGCACCTATGACGTCACATAAAATCCCGCAATTTTTAATACTAGTCGTTGCAAGTTGCAAGTAAGTGCTGCGAGTTGAAATACGGGCAATAATGATCATGATTATAAATGCGTATAAGTATTGCCGCTGAAAGGGGTCATCAAATAAGCCGAATGTAAACTAAAGTATGGAGCCTCGTTTTCATGCTCCTCACGCTTGATCCTTCACTTGGTAGAATTCTTTGTATTTTATCAACCACAATGGGCCGTCATTTGTTTGGATTTGTGCCTCAATGGCCTCCACCACAATGGGTAGATCAGTATTTATCACCTGTTTTGTGCCTCAATGGGCGATTGGTTTGATTTAATAGTTGCCTCAATGGGCGATTTGTTTGCCTCAATGAGCGAAGACCAGCGAGCTGTATCGGGCAGGAAGGTCAGCGACAACGTCTCTGTGTCTGGGATGGTTTGTCTTTCAAGGGCACCCAAGTACGTGGTGTCTCCTTCGATAAGGATTGATCTACAACGGCAGCAGTCCAGTGTTCGATCGGGAAACTTCGAACACACAATAGCGCTGACAAACTCATAAAAGAACTCTGTCTTCCCCTCGAAATATTACTAAACTGTTCGTGACCTTGATGAATGCTCCCAGAGATAAATAGGTTTGGGTTTGACATGATTTAACAACGATAAAGAACACTTAAACTACCTATTTGCTTGCCTTTGAAAATCGAGGACTCGTCGATCGACGGCGATCAACAGTCAGGCTGACATGCCAACGTGCTTTCATACAAATGCAGCTGATCGTGCTCCGAAAATCACAAACATATCCAGCCTCAAATCGGACACAAATCGAGATTTTTCATGGCATACGTAACACAGGGATCCCAATTACCACAAAATTATTATAATTTTTAAATCAGATTGTTGCATATTTAAGGTATTCCCGATCCAATAACAACCGCAAAAAGAATATGCATAGAGATGTAGAAATTCTTCTTACTTGGACATCCGACGATGTTGCAAGGTTGAGTTTCTAAAGTTGAGCCAACACATTTCTTCCCGCCATGTGAAGGCAGCGGGCTCGTGCAAGTTCTACTTCGCATTCTGTAAGCACGTTCACCACAGGATGGCGTACAAGGTGACCAACTTGTCCACTCAGTGAAACCACCATCAACTGGAAATAATATAAATACAACTCTATCATTATAGATATCTATATGAAATATCAGAATTTCCTGTTTCTAAAACTTTTTACATAGTGAAGATATCATTTTTATCCTTCACATGTGAGGGTTTCACTGTTGCCATGACTACCATCGTATCAACCAATCACAGATAGCCTTCGAATTCTTTCTTGGTTATGGATCTTTCATCGATATTTATAAAATGAACAGGACATTACATGGCCGCTTTACGAATTTATCGTATTGAATATCTTTTGGTCGCTGCTTTCATCAACACTCGAAGATGAAATTCCTCTCCGCGAGTTCAGGTAGTATCCTCTATGGCCGTAAAGCCGTAGTTTCCAGAAACAAAAGCGTGATATGAATAAACAAATTCAATTGAAGCAAAGGACACGAGAGAATATGATTTAGACTTACCAGGACAAGGCGCGAGTCCACATTCTTTTGTGTGATATCGTGGCCCCGTGCACTTTTTTCCAGGAAGACAAAACCTCTCACGTGAAGAATAACCTCCTCCGCACGTAACTGTGCATTTGGACCATGCGGACCAGGGACCCCACATACCTTTACCTGTAGTAGAAACAAACAAGCAGGAGAAATGAAATACAAAACAATCTCGCACGAGAAGAAGTATTATATTCACGAGTATGTAGCCATGATTTTCATTTGGTGGTTAACTTCAAAAAAACCGGAACAACCGGCTCCAGTTTCACAAAACAATGGCTGAAAAGGAGACAAACCATTCTGATAGGCCCCTAACTCGCTCCTTAGCTACTTGTGCTTTGTCCATAATTTTCCAAGCATCAACAAGGAAAATGTTATTTTAAGAGATTAAAAAAAAGTTATCAAAAGCCATTTACCTCCCGAGTGCGTCTCTATTTTTGGGAAAAGAGTTTCGTTGCCAACCTTGCCAGCAATTTCAAAATCTACACAGGGTTTCAGCTTACAGTCCTGTTGCTCTGTGACGTCGCCTTTGCAAGGCTTGCCTCCGAATCTTGCTACTGGATTGGTACATGAACGGCTGCGTGTTTTGAAGATTCTATCACCACACTTGCCAGAGCAGGACGACCATGCGGTCCATCCAGTAAACCCGCCATCAACTGAAAATGACACTAAAAAGTAATTGTATCACAGTATACCAGACGTTAATAAGATTTGTACAAGAGAAAAACCGCAAACCGAATATTTACCAGGACAGTTAGCTTCGTAGCAGCTGACGGTTTCATTCAGTCGTCCTTTGCAAGTGTTTTGATCCAATAGACATTTACGCACGCGCGTTTTAGTTCCCTCGCCGCAGCTCTTACTGCACGTCGCCCAAGCTGTCCAAGATGTGAAGGCATTTTTATCGTTATCATCATTTGCTTTTTTTGAGCCATTTTGATTTTCTGGTTTATCTAGTCGTGCTGCCTCATCTGGGTTGTCGTTGCTGCGCAAATTCAATACCACGTCTTTAATAAGATTAAATAGCGAGTCTTGCTTTGTTGTAGCATTCTTCGTATCAGTTATCGAGCTGATTACAGTACCAGAAGAGCTGCTTTTGTCATCCGTATTTTCTTTCTTATTATCCGTGGGTCCAATATTAGGATTCTCAGGCATCGTAAGATTTGACTTACTTCGAACGTTTCCTTCTCCTGTAACATTTTGACGCTTACCACCTTCATGTATAGCATAATCATCATAATTTATGTTATTTTCTTTGTCATCTTTTACGAAAGAAACCTTCTCGTTATCATGAAAATAGGTTAGCTTTGTTTTATCTCCTTGTGCATCCTGTCCTGTATTGCTAAGGTTACCATTCGTTGTATTCCTGTTATTCACCGTAGTATTGGTCGGTGCTTTTGATGTGCCATTGTTTGATTGATTTTGTGTATTATTATTCTGTGTCGCATTTTTTTCGTGCTCAGCTAAAATCTCAACTAGAGCATTAAGGGCATGTAGATTTCCCCAGTCAATTGATGTCGCGTCGTTATCGCTTTGCTTTCGTTTGCTCGAGTTTTCTTGACCACTAGAATCCTTTTCTATTTCTAGTCTTTCGTCTTGCTTGCTGATTGTCACATCTAGACGATTTCCTTGATCGTTTGAGTTCTTTCTGTCAGTTCCTTCCTTAGCTCTAGAATTGTCTTCTTTGAGTTGTTCTGTCAATATTTCTTTTCCTTTCGAAGGTTCTTGTTTTGTTTTGTTCTTTTCGTCGTTTGCACCAGAACTCGTCGTTTCGTTCAAATCTTTAATAGCATGGCTGCTATTGCTAGTGACGTTTTTACTTTCTTTATTTTCATCCCCACTAGATTCAGTTTGGTTCCCAAGTTCATTGGAATCCTGTTTTTTATCTGTGCTACTATGGTTCATAGCAGTGGAATTGCTACTTAGGCTGTTGTGTTCTTGAACTTTTCCATGAGATAAACTGCCCTCTTTTTCACCATGCCTGTTGGAAGCAAGATTGATGCCTTGCCCATTTTCGTCACCTGAACTAATGTTCACTTTAATAGGACTTTTCTTTTTTTGTACGGTTTCTTGGGTCTTTGCATTACTGAAACCAATGTCAGGATAACTGTCTAATATACCAGCGTCTTTATCACCCAGCGCCCTCAATACAGAGTCAGTGTCATTATTTTTCAAAATTTCAGTCGCAACTTTAGTTATATCTTGAACTGTTTGGACATCCGCGCCATGTTGATCATTTTCCTCTGCTTTTACTACCGCATCATAGTTGCCATCAATTGAATTGTAATTTATATCTACTACTTTACTATTCGACTTATCTCCCTCTCCATGTTCGGTTTTAGGTTGCGTAGTTTTGGACAAGCGATCTCCATCTGAATCCATGTCTTGGAAAGATTGACCTTCCTGAGCTTGTTTGTCCTTGGTCTCTTGAGAGGATTGATTTTCTTGAGTTTGCTTGGCACTAGTGTCTTGAGATAACTGACTTTCCTTAGCCTGCTTGGTACTAGTCTCTCGGGAGGATTGACTTTCCTGCAGAGTCTGCTTGGCACTGGTCTCTTGAGATGATTGACTTTCCTGAGTCTGCTCGGCACTAGTG
This sequence comes from Stichodactyla helianthus, assembly GCA_015163945.2. Taxonomy (NCBI): domain Eukaryota; kingdom Metazoa; phylum Cnidaria; class Anthozoa; order Actiniaria; family Stichodactylidae; genus Stichodactyla; species Stichodactyla helianthus. The sequence goes on from WUAP02158541.1 coordinate 4,791, forward strand.
TCTCGGGATGACTGACTTTCTTGAGTCTGTTTGTCATGGGTCTCTTGAGATGACTGACTTTCCTGAGTCTGTTTGTCATGGGTCTCTTGGGAAGATTGACTTTCCTGAGTTTGTTTGTCCTTGGTCTCTTGAGAGGATTGATTTTCTTGAGTTTGCTTGGCACTAGTGTCTTGAGATGACTGACTTTCCTGAGTCTGTTTGTCATGGGTCTCTTGGGAAGATTGACTTTCCTGAGTTTGTTTGTTCTTGGTCTCTTGAGATGATTGACTTTCCTGAGTTTGCTTGTCACTAGTCTCTTGGGATGATTGGCTTTCCTGAGTCTGTTTTGCATGGGTCTCTTGAGAAGATTGACTTTCCTTAGCCTGCTTGGTACTAGTCTCTCGGGAGGATTGACTTTCCTGCAGAGTCTGCTTGGCATTGGTGTCTTGGGATGATTGACTTTCTTGAGTGTGCTCGGCATTAACCTCTTGGGATGACGGACTTTCCTGAGTCTGCTTGGCATTCGTGTCTTGGGATGATTGACTTTTCTGCATGGGATTGTCATCGGTGTCTTGGGTCGGGTTGATTTTGACATCATTTTCTGTTTCTGGGACTTGAGATGACTGAGTCTCTTGGTCTTGTAACTCCATGCTTTGGAATGATTGAGATTGAGTTTCTTGGCCCTCTGATTCCGTGACCTTGGATGACTGATTTTCCTGGGTCATTTTGTCATTGGAATCACCCTCTGTTTCCATATCTTGTGTTGACTGAGTTTCTTGATCCTGTGGCTCCATGTCTTGGGATAGCTGAGTTTCTTGGGCGTCCGACCCCATGTCTTGGGATGAATCTGGAGCATCATCTATGGTATCGATTTCATTTTCACTGGTAATTATACCAGAATCAGTATGAATCTCTATCGGTCTTGTAGCATTTCCCCCCAAAGGTTTCGATCTGTCAAATGCTTTGTGAATGACGTCCTTGAACATTTTCTCAATTATATGATTTGTCTTGGTTCTCTGTTGTTTCACATCTTTTGTAATTTTAGCATTTTCCATTGCTGTAGAAGCATTAGATGCCTGCTTATGCTCATGTCGCTCGATTCCTTCCTTTTCTATCTCTTTTCTATGACTCTCGATGTCTGTCTTTATGGAAGAGTTCTTAGGGTTCTTAAGTGAGATGCCCTCAGACTTCTTTGTTTTCGGTGCTAAACGTAATTGGAAAACAATTTAGTTATTTCACACAGACAAACCTACTAACAAGTCTTTAAAGATAGACACGAACCTTGGCAACTGGGTAATTTGCAGTATTTGACCTCAAATCGCCATCCCTGGCAATCCTTTCCTCCATTGGCAGGCGGGGGGTTGGTGCAAACACGCATGCGCATTTTGATAGAGTCTTTTCCACATGTTTCCGAACATTCTGACCACTCTGTCCATTGAGTGAAACCACCATTCACTTAATTATTTAAAAAAAAATGTGTTACTACCTTGATCTGAAGATTGTAACAGCTTGTAATACAAATTCATCCGAAAAATAAAATAAATAAAAGGCATACTAAGCAAAACCTGTTGGAAAACTAAATTCTGGGGTAAAACAATCAATTGAACCTCAGGTATGACAAGGAGGCTCGGACCTCCCCCGACCCTCATCCCCCAGAATTCGCCACCGCAATGTCACCAACATCAACACCCGAACAACTCCAACACTAGTAAGCACCAGAGGGTTGTCCAATACTCTGACAAATTTATGCATAGCATTGTATTGTATTATATTGCTATAAAAATAGTTTAACAATACATTCTAGAACGAAACAATACAACACAATGAATTACAATACAATGCTATGCATAAATTTGTCAGAGTATTGGACAAGTATGAAGCACCAACACCAACACATCCATTATTGAGGGGGAAAGTTACATACCTGGTTGGTTGGCATTTGCTTTATGAATTTTCTCTGGAGTAGATTTCTTTCTTTTTTCTTTGTTTTCACCTTCCTTCTTGGTTTTTTCTATGTGTGCAAAGGCATCGGCAATGTTTTCAAAAATGCCCGATTTCTTTAGACGAATGTAATCGTCATCATTCCTATCATTATCATCATCAATTGTATGCAGTTTCCGAGTATCAGAATACTTGGACCTTTTGGATCTTAAGCCATTTTGACCTTTATCGAGATTGATTTTGCTCTTCTTATTCCACTGTTTATCACTTTTGGTGTTTCGTGGCGTTGATGCAGAAGAAAAATAAACATCCAGTTTTGGGTTATATTGCGTTTGAAAATCTGATTGACTTGCCTTAGAGACGTTATCTTTTTTGATTCTAAACTCATCGACAGTCTTATTTGCTTCATAATATTTCATAGTTTTTGACTTGACAACCAAATTCCCAAGTTCTTGCAAATCTCCAGATGAACCACTATCTGATTTGGCAGTTTTTTTCCTGTATTGGTTACGCTGTTTACCAAAAATGACCGGTAAATCTAAATCGTCTTCATTGTGACCCTCGACTGAGTAATCATTTTCTCCGTCGATTTTAATCTTTGCGATAGAAGAATAAGTTCCTTTTGTCTTTTTATGTTTTTTTGTAGGCCGGTTGTCATTATCATTATGCTTAACGTTTTTTCCTTGGTGTTTAAAACGAGGATTGTGTGCCTCCTTCTTCTTTTGATTTTGCTCTTCATTGTCATTTACATCGAAGGATGTTTCGTTATTACTGGGTGTCTCTTCAGTACTTTCGTCTTTGGTGTAGTCAAACTCGCCTGATCCATAATTTCCAAGATCTTCGCTTTCTTTGAAATCACTGCCATCGAGATTTTCATCTACTAAATCTTGTCTGTCAGATTTTATAAGTGTTTCATTGAAGGGTAACAAATTGCTTAAAGGCAAGGCTACATCCTCGATTTCATCTATCTCTTGTCGCACAAACTCACTAATGTACCTGGCAGCGTCCGGCACAACTTTACTTGGCGAGTCACTGAATTCCCTAAGTATGTTTATTTGGTTATCAGGTAAACGGAGGTCTTCTCTTAAAGCATCGAAATCGTCAGGATCATCAGCAGACCTTCTGGCGAAAGAAGCATCTTCTGTAGCATCTACGTCGTTTGAAACATATGAGTAAGATTCCTCATTGTCTGGACGTGGACTCAAAAACAATTGTTTTTCCCCTTCAAGGATTCCTAAAAGTAGGAAAAATTGTATAAATAGCCTATTAACCAGTTTATTTAACCAAATCTAGAGCCATACTGGATCGGGGATCCTGGGTATGTGCGCAGATCCAGGTTAGCGATACCAACTTTCTTTTTGTTTCTCTACTATTTTTTTTCTTTTTTTTCTTTTCTTTTATCAATCAATGTAGGACCACACCTCCAGACGTGATGCTGAAGCGCAGTATTGCAGGGCGAAACCATTTAAGGGTCAGCTGGAGATTTCGACTCTAACATCGCTATCCATAATGACTAATCAGGGAGCTCGGCCGAAGTGTCAGCCTGATAGACCTTTACGACGTAAGCATGAAAACGAGCCCTAAGGGCAGACAGAATCAAAAATTGAGGCAAAGTTGACTAGCAATGTCTTTTCACCTCACAAATTTCGTGCAGCTGTACTGTGATAAGAATATTACTTGACTTTCCACGCACTTTTTTTCAGATTAAGATTATAAACACAGCTTTACTGGCTTGGTACATCATTCTAAGCCCGCTGCAGTACCTCCAAGGTTTCCGTGGACTGTTTGCTGAAAATCTGAAAGTTTTGATCCAGGGATATCTCGTAGAGAAACTTTGTCTTAACTGTCTGTCATAATCGCAGTCTGTTAATTTACTTTACATGAAATATAGGCCCTTAGACCTCGTTTTCATGCTCTCGTCGTAAAGGTCTATCGCAACCAAAAGTAAATTGCGCATAAGCCCTTGCTTTCTATTTTGTCATTCTCAAAAAACCTTCCGTTTTTCGATTTAGGCGCTGTGTGAAACAGAATGCCCATTTTTCTCTGTCAGTCTTCCCCAATGATTCGCAGTTCATTATCTGCACGAATTTCAAATTTGATCTCATTTATGTTATAACATCGTACCTTGATCGAAGTTCAGCCAGTTTGCCTTACAGCATGCTATCCACACCAACAGCAAACACGTTAGTAAATGACTACGTCCAACTTTCATTTTATCCTAATAACAGTGCTAATCCATTCTGCGATTAAAAAAGAAAAAGAAAAAGAAAAAGAAAAAGAAAAAGAAAAAGAAAAAGAAAAAGAAAAAGAAAAAGAAAAGGAAAAGGAAAAGGAAAAGGAAAAGGGAAAGGAAAAGGAAAAGGAAAAGGGAAAGGAAAAGGGAAAGGGAAAGGGAAAGGGAAAGGGAAAGGGAAAGGGAAAGGGAAAGGAAAAGGGAAAGGGAAAGGGAAAGAGAAAGGGAAAGGTGGCTCGATCAAAATAAACAGCGCGTCTACGGCGCATCGTTAAACTCGCCCAGAATCGTCATTTTTGGGGGTGGGGGGTGGGGGGGAATTGCTTTGAAACTTTCGATGTTCACGCGTAATTTAATGGGAATAATGGAAGATGTAGAAATATGTTGGAATTTTACTTGAATTATGCACAATTTGCAAAAACTAAACAGCACTTTTTTCGTAAGATTGCAATTTAAACCAAAATGTAGCGCTAAGATTTTAACCAAATTTCCAGAATCATGTATCGATAACTTGATCCAACTACTGGGAAAGGACAGAATTAGGACGGAATTCCGAGAAAAATACAAAGTTTGAAATTGTATCTCCAAAACTGACTTTGAGGTTTGGACTTCTTTTGCGTCGCCCATTGTAGCTATATACCACCGAATTTCACGAAAAGAATTGTCAATTCTTTGTAAAAGTAAATGCCAAGTTTCAATTTGCTACATTAACCAATAAAAGGAATTCTGTAACACCGTGAAAAGAGAGAAATATACTTAACTTTACTGACGTTTCGAGCTTTCGCCTTTCGTCGAAGTAAAAGTTACCATAACATTCGTAATTTTCTTGTAAGAGGGGTCTTGCCCACTAACAAAGAACCTGGTACTTTCTGTTGTTCTCGCAAGCGTTGCAATACATGTCCTCACATCATTGTTTCACATCTGTCACAGGCCCTAAATCTTCTTATAGCATAAGCGATAAAGTTGTTTATTGCATTCAATGAACTTCTCAAGTATGTTAAGGCCTGGGTTTGACACCAAAACGAGGCTACAATTTTTCTTTCCTTTTTGGGGTTTAAAATCATCAGAGGGCTAGAAGAACGAATTGGTTTTGATTAAATTTACAATTCTGATATTTCTGATAGGAATATTTACATCAAAAGTTATCACGTGACCTATGACGTCA
>WUAP02158552.1:0-10105 GCA_015163945.2 Stichodactyla helianthus
GGTGTAAACGGTATGTACCGGTCGACTTTTTGAACGGTCAAAAATTCGTCCGGTACCGTGTAATCCCGGCCTTATATTTCCTTAAAAATGATTTCAAAGTCAGATTCCTTGTCTATATAATAGCCTTTCGTACATGACCATTTGGAAGTCGTGAAGTACCTAATGAAAACAAAGTCTGGGCTTCAACGGCTAATACTCAATCTGTTCAAACTGATTAAGGCCGCACATGCAATTGCGGTGCCAATATTGACAATCTTCAAACTTGGCACGATTTGAAAAACTATAAAGATCCTAAAACGATGATTTGAAATCCTTTATAAAAGGTGTTAAGAGATTGGCCAACTTTTCTTAATTGCTGTCCTTATTGACACGCGAATTGAGAACAGCATATTGAACAAATAAAGAAATACTTGGGGCTCTAGGTCGTCGTCAAGCTGATTACCAGATTCAAAAGATATCCGATAAACTAAACACCCAGAATTTTCAACGAATATTTCTGGACTTTTGAATCAAAACGATGATAACATGTTTTGTTATTTTTGACCCTATGTTAAATGACGGATAAAACTCCAAGTGGGGCTCTGGGAATAACAAAATTTATATTTAATTGTCTTAAATCAACTGAGATAATTAATAAAATAAGAATTATTAAAAGATTTTTGATAATGAGTCGGCTCCCCCACCTGAGACTTACGGATATAACGACTCACATCTTTAAAAATAGCCGAAAAGATAACTTTAGCTAGCGGAAATTTACGGATGGGAGGCCAACAAAGTGCTGCCCGCATTCTTGCCTTTAATTAAAAGTTATTAATAATAAAGCTATTAACGATCATAAAGGAAAAAAATTGATAAAGTCCAAATACGCCGTTTCAAGTGCTTTTCGTTATGATAGGCTATCTATGATATAATAGGAATATAATATTACAATAATCTTTTGCTCATAGGTCCAAGCCGAATAGTTTTTAGATGAAAGCAATACCAGACTACTTAAATCATGTTTTACATAAAATTAATTTAAATTTTATATCAGTTTGGCTATACTTTAACCTACTAGGGTTGGATCATAGTCGCGACTCTCTCAAGATTGATCGCGAAAACGGTTATCTTCACTGACCTAGTTTGCTGTCTAGTTCTGATAGTAACGGAATGCCTCTCAATTTGGAAGAACTGAACTAGCAAATAGTTGTTGATCCGCTTCAAATAATAAGCCATCTTGTGTGCGTGTTAAAAGTAATTGACTGGCCAGAAATTATAACCAGATGCCAACTGAGCCATCTTGTTAGCAAAAGTGCAACACCAATCACTGACAATGACAGCTGGTTTCGGAGAGCAAGTGTGGACATTATATTTATGCTTGCTTAGCTAGTACTAATTGTGCTATCAGTCGTATGTTCTATCACTAGCACCACCACCACCACCACCACCACCACCACCGCAACCACAGTACTACTACAACCCCACTACCACCCCTGGTACTTCTATACTACTACCATCGCCACCACCACTACCTATGCTACCACCACCGCTACTACTACAACCTCCGTACCACCACTAGTACTTCTATAAGTACCATCACTACCACCACTACGTATGCCACCACCACTGCGTATGCTATCACCACCGCCACTACTACAACCTCCGTACCACTACTTATACCACCACCATCACCACTATCACCACTAGTACTTCTAAACTACTACCATCACTACCACCACTACCCATGCTACCACCATCGCCACTACCATCACCACCACTACTTATGCTACCACCACCGCCACTACCATCACCACCACCACTAGTACTTCTACTACCACCACCGACACCACTACCACCACCGACACTACTACCACCACCACCACTTTCACCAATACCACCATCACTATCACCACTCCTCAGTCAGATCCCTAGCCTCACTACCAACATCACAAACACTATTATAAACAACACTACAATGACTACCAACTACCACTATCGTTTTACTACTGATGAATACAAGTGAAACTACCTTTTAAGGGTTCTACTGCATTTTTACGCGATTGATTGATTGATACACAAATGTTCCTTTCTCTACTTACACTGAAAAAATCTGTCCAATAATGGGAACGTCTTTAATTACCTGGAACGTTGGTTAAAATAAACAATCAGATGTTGTAATTAATGTTAATTCAGACATTGCAACATGATGCATACCAAAGTACTGTCGATAGTAAATAAACACAGGCACATGTGATATTTGCCTGCAGTCACTGAACCTTGCCATGCTGAATGCGTGTGTCTTCAACTCTCTTGGGACTAAAGAATCTAACAATAAACGCTAAGCCAACGAGGCATGGGTCCTTTGTTCTTCGATAAGCCGATAACAAAGAAAGATGACCAAATGAACAACCCGACGAAGTATAATTTGTTGATCAACCGTTGATATGATGCTTCCAAAAACCTCATCTAAGAGTCTATAAGCTTCAAAAGGTGTCATATTTACCATGACATTTCGGAAATAATGTCGAGAATCGTTCAATACTTAAGAATGGAAAGGAAAATACTTTTATAAATGAATGGTGCAGAGCAACACGCGTCTGTGGTCTAATGAAAGCCGTCCACAATACAGCCACCTGTGGGAATCATATATCAGGTTTTGTGGCCTGCTCAGTGCTGGAGTGATTGGAGAAACAGAGCGGATAACAAAGTTTTAAGTCTTTTAGCCTTAAAAAAAAAAAAAATAATAATAATCACTGTAAGAGCTACTTTTTAAAGATCTAACAAGCTTTTTTTCATCGCACGCGTGTGTCTTGTTTTATGGACTTTTGTAGCTATGAACAGACGCGTGGATGCAGAACGCACGTGAAGAGACTCGAAAGTATTAACTATTTCGGCAACCTCACACACTTTTTCTATTTCTTCTCTTCTTCTCTTCTTTTTGTAAATAATTACTTTAATTCAAATATAAGTATGTCAATATGTGTGTAACTCATCTTGTTGACGTGTGTGTAAATAAAAATAAATGTTGTTTTCAGAATTCCTGCCGTTTTCAATCATTCAAGCGACGACAAATCAACAACTTTTTCATGCAATTCAAGTGATTCTTAATGAAAACCTGTCACTTTTAATCTATGTTTAAGAAGAACTATTAAAAGCGAAAGCTCGCTCCAAAATATGTTCTTTGAATCGATTTGAGAAGCCGAACAACTCTCTCTCAGTCGGTAGGCTAGGTGATCCGTTTGATTGCGAAAACAATTTTGATCTGTATGAAGTTATCCATTATCAATCTGGGATCAATTTGTGCCGTTACCAGGCCTATTGCCCAACCAATGTATAGCCGCGGTGATTGTGATATTGGATTTCGATTTATGGCATTCAGAGTGAAATATATTTTTAGTGATAGCATTTATATTAAAGGCGAATAGTTAGGGCGCGGTTTTAAGTTACAGCTGTTGCATAATAAATTATTTTCTAAGCCTTTGATGGATGATTTCTTTTTTCGACCAATAAGATGGACGACTTGGCTCGGGTAGAAACGGTTCACTTGGAGGAATCGTTTACGGTGGAAAAAAGCTACGTGAGAATATCTCCTACAGCACTGTGAAAATTCTTTATAATAGACATTTGTTCTTGGCTCAAAATGATTGCAAGGCAGAAAGTATATCGCTTCAGTTAGGCTAAATTATTTCCATAGAAATTACCCCTGACAAACTTTCTGTTTATAACATAATTAATTAACTATAAAGTTTGCTAAGAGTGCCCCAAGAACTAACGGTAGGGCTAAATTGTGCTATTTCAAAAGAATTACGCAAGTTTTGCAAGCGTGCAAAGGTAGAAAGCATAAGATAGTGCATTTTTAATGACAATAAGTCTACGAAAAAATATTACAAAAAATTATTTTAGGCAAACTTTGCAACAAACTTTTGAAAAAAAGTCTAAAAGACACGAAATCCTGAAAAATAGCGCTGGTATTTAAGCTGAAAGACATTATAATCCAGAATTTAAATAATAAAAAGGTAAAGGGGATCTTGTACAATAATACATTGATATGGAAACTAGGTGATGATAGCTGGTGTGCAATTAGCACTCATCTCTTGTAAAAATAACAAAAAGTTAAAAGAAAGGTTTAATAAAATATTCAGAAGTTTTTTCTGTCATATCTTTGTGTTTTTTCTCTGATCGGATTCTCTGTTCTCAGCCGGCTTGATTTTTGAATTACTTGGAATTGTATAATTTTGCACGATTCAAATCTTGTGGGTGTGAGCTGGTCAGATGACTATCCACCCGATGAGCGTGAAAAAATTATTAAAAATCATTCACAAAGATGCTTAATTCTAAACTTAATAAGTAGCTTTATATTTTAGCAAACATTTGATAAGTTATTCAATATTCACAAGAGACAATTCAAAGAATTACGAATCAATCGAACAATGAATGACTATAATACTCATCGACCTGGATTTGCCAGGTGACCCACGAAGCACGACGATAAAACCATCTTCAAGGTTATTCCCGCAATTCTAAATGTAAAATCAACTTAATATAACATCTTTCTGTTTAAAAAGTGTTTGAAAAATTAACACAAAGATATGCTTTCGTCGAAAGTTTTAACTCCAAGTTCAAGGAAAAAGTGGAAGATGCTTTTGGTTTCATCATTCATATTTTCTGTTATCGCTCCTCCAAAATAATAATTTTGAGTAGACTATACGTGCTGTAGACAGTAAAAAATGCTCTCATTATGCTCTGCACAAATTACCTGAACAAAACTCTATTTACCAAGGAGTAGAGTAAAAATAGATAATATTGGTAAGGTTAGTTGTCACTTGGCAAATGGTTTTCTACATTTCTTGTGCATGTTTCCATCAAACTCTTCCTCGCAAAGAAAACTTCTTTGTAGCGCAAAGTTGATCGCTACGAAAATTCCTTAAAAAAACTTATATTGCATTGCATTAGTCGCAGATGAATGTCAGTGGAAAATTTAAACAAGCTATCTTGCACGGCTGGTAGCGAATGGTGTAATATTTCGACGCAGGAGCATGGGTCGCGCCCAGCACGAGCGAAAACACTGTCTCTTCCATTCCAGACTTTTAGTTCATTATATCTTTTAAAAAACTCTTCGGCAGTGGACTCTTCTCAATATTTTAGAGTTTATTCGTGTATCTAATGCACCATAGTAATTTTGGCGGTCTCTCATAAATTATTTAGTTAGTTTTGGCCAATGTTTTGATCCCGTGAAAAACATTACAATAAGGTTGTTTTCAATCCAAATGATTTTTTTTAGGGTGAACTATCATTGCTCGTCACCATTCGCATTGTAACGCCCACAGCTTCATCTAAAAATATCATTCTTCTCTGATCATGTACCCGGCTGGGATTTATACCAATTTAGGTATGAACTGAAGTTCTTTGCAATATCTTTTCGAATAAACAAATGCAGCCTTTGCTACAAAACATTAAGGACAGCTGAAACAAATATGCAAATTCATCCATCGATGATTTCAAGTGATATAGCGGCTATTTTATCGACAGTTGAATTAAAGCTTTACTTTTTTTGCATTTAGAATATACAGTGACAACCTCTTCCATAGCGTAAACCGTTTTCTTTCGATGTATGAACGAGTAATTATAAGAGAAAAAATAAGCCACCAAAAACGAGAAGAAGAAAAAAACGCAACAATTGCCTAGGATCAATTCGTAGCATATTGAAGGGAAAAAAATTCCATAGAATTTAACAGGCAAACTTGGGATCTTCTTATTTTCTTGTTTGGCTGTGTAAGAAATTTTTTTCATCGGGGCTGCACTGTAGGGGGAACTGAGGTTTAACCTGTCTGGAATACACTTGACTTTGTGGATATATCAAGAAGATTGCTAGCACTCGCTAGTCAGCCCAAGCGATTCACTAACAAACTTGATTCATGATTCTAAATGCGCGATGGCCCAATTATAAAAACAATAATAGAATAGAATACAATATTTCATAAAACGAACACACAGTCTTTGTAACATCACGTTATCTCGAGTTATAATGTAGAGAAAAACACTCTTTTTTTTTGCAGGTACCGGGGTTGTTTTCGGCGACACTAAACATTCACGGTTGCCTCAATAATAGTAATCAATGGACTATATTTTCCAGTATTACCAATGAGACACAAACTCTAGTACCAAATGTCGGTGACAAAATCGCTTCTAAAAATCTTATTCCAAAAACGTTTTCGGATATTTGAGGCTCATTAAGGAAGGTTCTAGTTATGTAAAAGGCAGTACGGAAAATGAATAGAAATAGCAGGGAGTGTTAAGGCTTTACGTGACTGAAATAGAAAGTGTCTCCGTGCGTTATTTGCCATTTATAATCCTTTTCAGCGGAGAAGAAAATTAGTTCTACTTCTAATTTTCGAATTACGCTGAATTGGTGAGTCCTTGACTCAAAATTAAGGCTTTCTAGCACATCTTCGATGATGTTGTAGCTGCAATACATCATTTTGTATTCTCACGGATTATGTGTCAAGAAAATGTAGATCGAAAAGAGGGTTTTCGCTTAAGGGACGAAAAATATGTCACATAAGTACTTACAAATCAAGGTCTTTCCTCATCATGGAGAGGTAGTTGGTTTGAAATCCTTTACCAGCTAAATCGGCGCTCCATATTTTATCTTTACATGGTAAACAGCAGAAAATTACTTCATGTTTCCAGGATACAAGTTTTCGTCTAACCCGCGGTGATAGTCTTTCTTCACGTGGCTGCGAGGATCACTCAGGCTGATCGCGGGCTCGTACACGTGTGGCAAATTTGAGTATTTTCAAGCTAAACGATTGCGGCCACGAAAGAACACGAAGTACATTCGGTTCGCGCCAGTTTTCTGCTGGAATTCGAACGAACTCTAAAGATATTCAGAAACTGCTTCCAAGATGGTGGAATATTATTTACAAAACTTACAAAGCCCTGCTATTGTTTTGGCCATGTGGCCGATAGCAAACTTTGATCACAAACAATGGCCTCCACCTGACCTATTTGTCAGTCCAAACAATAGGTGAAGTATCGTCCAATATTATGTACCCAAGGTTCAAATACAACGCACTCCCACTAGCCTGATTCCCGCCCCCCCGGCCTTAAGCCACATTCTCTGAAACGTAAGCGATTGCCACCGTGTTGTCAACGAGATTTGCCGCATTCTCGAGAAAGTAAACTTCGGTGATTGCTTCGTCGTTTTGTTCACAACGTACAAAAACTTTAATTGTAACCTTGGAAGGTCCTGCAGGGTGTGAAAGAATGGGCAACAGTTTTGAAGTACGCCAGTCGTAATCGTATTTACAGGCTATTGACTATTCGTCAGTGAAGTGTAAACATTCGCTAGATCCAAAGCTATTGATTAAGGCTAAGTACCATGTGGCTTTGAGGAAAAGTCAATCTAAGACGTTTGTTTTGGGTCATTTGCATTTGTTCTGAATGTTTTTAGGGGCAGTAAGTGAGCAATCAGACAACGCCTTAGGAATGAAGGCATTTGTGAGCTAACTATTAAGCTAGCAGCGGGAATGTGTTAATTATAAGCAAATCACTGCTACTCGCAGTATGAAATAAGTATAGAATTAAGGGTGATGCAGGATTTTAAATGGTGAATCTCGGAGCAACAAGAGTCGTCACGCTTCAAGCTCATCACTCGTGACTGTTAAGTTTTTCACGAAGAAAACTCAGCCTCGTGGCAGACTTATAATTGTCGGAATCGGGTTGTCAACCCCAAATCCTCATACCACAACCCAGATATAGGATTAGCAATAATATTAGCATGAAACGCCTTGGAATGAAGAAATGCTATCAATTTGGGATTTGACGAGATCTGTTGTTCGCTTACTGCATCGAGCCTTCAGCAAAAGCAATCCATAACGTTGTCTTGACTTCAGTTTGAAAGAAAAAACTCGTAATATTACACCAGTTAAGTTTGTAATTTTGAGGTATTTTGATACCAGAATCGCAGACATAATTTCGTCGATTAATCTTAAAGTAAACACAGCGACTTTTGCTTTTAATATTTAGCCAACCGGCGAGATTTCTTTCGCGGTAAAGTTTTCGACTTTGTTCTAAGGTTTAATGGCTTTTGTTTAATTTGTATACCGCTTGTCGATTATTCGTGCTTTCCACCTGGGGCCGGTGTAACTGATATTAGAGAATGAATCCCTGTTTAGATCTAGAACTCCGGAAATCATTAGCGAAATTTGTGTAAATTCTATTAAAAAGGAAATGGAAAGGAGAAGAGTAGAAAAAGCTAGGTGTTTTGAGGTTTTGAAGAATTTCAAATTTAAATGATAACTCCATTGTGCGCGACGTACTGATAAATGCTGTAAAATTTTCAAAATATGACGCTAAATATGGTGAGCTAGCTTTAACAACTGTAGAATACATAGCCGGAATAGGAATTTTCTTGCCTTGCTGGTAAGTAAATGATAGTTCACTACACTCCATTCTTTTTTACTTATAATTGCTGTAAAATTAAATGTGCAAAAAGAAAAAGACGTGAAAAAATGGTGAGCTAACTTCAATAATTGTAGAATACACAAAATCTGAACTTTTATGTCTTATTTGTAAGCAAATAACGAGTTAAGGAAACATTTAAGCATTTCCAAACACAGAAAACAAAACAAACTTAAATGCATCGGTGATAATGAATAATGACTGAGATTAACTGATGTAAATTTGACAAGCAGAAATGCTAACATAAACAACAACAACCGAACAACAACAGCAAAAGCATTAGCAACAACAACAGCAAAAGCATTAGCAACAACAACCAAAATGACAAAACTATAGTTTCTACTAAAACTATTACAGATTTAAACAGATATGATAGCAATAAACAACAGCGAAATTACAGAAAAACCATAAGTAAATAAATAAAATAAAACAACTACACAATAACTCATTTTTCTCAAATTAAAAAGCAACAGCAACCAATAAGCCAGCACAACAAATATGAATAACTTCTAAAAACACAAAACTTGAAAAATTAAGAAGCTTAAAATAAGTTTTTATCTCAAGCCGTTAGCGTAAAGTTTTAATATAGTAAGGGACTGTACAATAATTAGCAGGAGGGAAGGGGAGTTTTAAAATGGGTATAATATGACTTAAAATGAAATTAACCCCCCCTCTCCAAACAATGAGATGTTACACACTTCAATTTACCTTTACATATTTACTTGACCAATATCTTCATCTGGGATGAACAACATCTGGAAAACTTCTTCTTTGTATTCTAGTCCTGCATTGCTTTCAGCCAATTCGTCTTGACTTTCTGAACTTAGTTCTGTTTCTAAAGATATTTCATCCTCTTCTTCTGAGTTATCTCCAATTTCAATCAAGGTGTCATCATGCTCCCCTTCCATATCAGTTGATCTACAACCACACGTATATGTAAGAACACGTACATGTTCAATCAATTGTGTCTTGCTTCAGTTGCCACTGTAAGTCCCTTGACATCTTCGCTTCTCCAGCATATATCTGGAATAGAATTTCTCTCGAGTTTCCTTTTCTTCGCCTTTGCGTCCAAAAATTCAAGGTGTTGCAAATGTTTAGTTTTGCAAAGTATTTCTTCCACATTTAGGTTTGAACACGCTTCTTGTACTGACTTGGTATCAGAAGACGACAACTTTCCTTCATTAAAAAGTTTCTTCACTTGTATGTGTTAATAAACCCTTGTTATAATTATATTCATCGCTGAATTAGATGACATCGCCTTCTTTCCATTAAGAAATTAAAATATTTAACCCCCCCCTCTCCGGGCCCATTATTTAACACGTTCAGCCCCCCTCCCATTTTAGAACTCCCCCCTCCTGCTAATTATTGCACAGTCCCTAAAGAAGCGATACTAAAAAGTGTTCAAGCATTCACATATAATGTAAACTATCTTTACTATCAAAATAACCCAGGGTCAGTTTTAATAGAGATTTCGGATTTAAAGGTTTTGGTACTAAAAGTACCAATGGTCAATTTGCATGTTGCTATAGTTTGCGTAAAGTCATGAATATTGCTTAATTAATTTGGACCATACATCCAGACGTAGTGCTGAAGCGCAGTATGGCAGGGCGAAACCATTTACGGGTCAGCTGGAGATTTCGGCTCCAACACCGCTATCCATAAT
>WUAP02158563.1:0-25205 GCA_015163945.2 Stichodactyla helianthus
ACCCCTTGCTCTAACCACGGTTCACGTCGATTTGAAAGAGAAAAATAACCTAGTCTTTATGGTGCATTGTTTTCGCCTGTATTGATATGCTAATTGTTTGAAAGCGATAGACCAGTGGTTAAATGCGTCATGCTTTCGAAACTGTTAGTTAAGCCCGATTGGGCTGGGTTAGTACTCGGATGGGTGACCAATGATAGCTACTTGGTGAATTCAGAACTTTTCTTTTTTTATCTTCGATTTTATCTTTCTTTCTTTTCGAAGTTTTAAGCTCTTTTTTACTATTTCGGAAATTTTTAGCATGCACGAGTTGAATAAAACGATCTTGACAAAACTGTCTTTCCTTTCTAGAGCCAAATGATAGCATACAATGGGTACCCTGTGGAAAACCATGACGTCACCACTGAAGATGGCTACATTCTGTCCATTCAGCACATCCCATATGGACGAAACGGCAAATGCAAAGATGTACCATCCAAGCCAGTCGTCTTCCTTCAACACGGTCTTCTGTGCAGTTCCACGAACTGGGTCGCCAATCTTCCTAATGAGAGCTTTGCTTTCATCCTTGCCGACAGATGCTTTGATGTTTGGCTTGGTAACATGAGGGGGAACACTTATGGCAAGCGTCACGTGAAGTACCCTGTACATTCGAAGGAGTTCTGGGACTTTAGGTAATGATGAAAGGTTTTACTAAAGTTCGCTCACTACAAATGCTGTCTTTGTTTTTCTGACTTAAAGGCTCAGACACATGATGCGACTTTCTCTGCGACGTTGCTTACAACGGGGAAATCGTGTGTCCACCCGTAAAAGTATAGAACTTGTTTCTACTTCTGCGACGTCGCCGGTGATGTCATGCGCAACAGTTGCACGGGTGGACATACGGTGCGTTTTCCACGTTGCAACAACGTGAGAGACAACGTTGCATTGTGTGTGCGAACCTTTAATTTCTTCAAAACAATACACATTGAATCAGTAAGAGTCATCCTACTGCATATATATGCCTTTGCTGAATTAGTTTATGGTACAGCTTGGGTACAAACAATGCCTATATGGATGTTGTCCCGAAGTCCTAGACCGTACAATGCACCTTGTTTTTACACCTAATAGGGTATTTATGATCTTGCTTGCTAAACGCCTGACTGAGAAAAGTATATAACGACCAACAGGCAGCCATCAGTGATTATGATACCGACTTTCTACGTTTGATAACAAAAACTGTTCGAAAAAATAACATTTCCGCAACTTTCCGGGGTCAGTTGAACTCATTATGCTCTCTACTTTTCTATTGCACATTCATAATAGCTCAATGTTTCTCGTTATTTTTAGTTTCGATGAGATGGCCAAGTACGACCTGCCAGCCATGATCAACCACGTCATCAAGGTAACCGGACAGCCCACCCTGTACTACGCAGGTCACTCACAAGGAACCATGATTGGATTTATTGAATTTGGACGGAATCCCGAGCTGATCAAGAAAGTCAAGGCCTTCTATGCACTAGCACCTGTGTCTACAGTCACCTACATGAGAGGGGCCCTTAGAATACTTTCTTATTTTGTCTCTGAGATTCAGGTAAGGATCTTGGCATGACGACTGCGCTTTAAAAAAATATTTTTAACTCATCAAACTTATATCATTGATTTATTTTTTCCGAAGTTACTTTTCAAGATTTTTGGCGTTCGAGAGTTCTTACCGTCCAATGAAATACTCCGTGTTCTAGCAGATGCTCTTTGTGGACATGAGATAGTGAGAGAGGTCTGTTCGGACATTCTCTTTTTGATAGCAGGGATGGACACTAAACAACTCAATGAGGTAAGCTTCAGCTGACACGTAGACCCAAAAAAAGCTACTATTAACAATAAGACAAGCTAGGAATAAAGCGGATTTCGTATGACTTTGAAAAGCTTGCGGCACGAACACACGATCGTGAGACGGTCAAGGTATCGCAAGGCACGTCAAAATTCTACTTAAAACATCACGGTCGCGGAAAGGCACGCTTACGGCACCGATCGTCCCGCGAGCTTTTCACAGTCATACGGCAAAATCTGCTCTATGAGAAAATTGGTTGGGGAAGATTCTCTTGTGGGGTTGGGGGTGTGGGGTTTGTAGCCTGCTATTTGTAGCTGTAAGTATTGTGCTCCCCTTCCCTTTATTAGTAAAAAATACTAAATCATCGTTTTTTTTTGGTTTTTTTTTTTTATTGTTTTTTTTTTCTCATTGACAGACTCGTCTTCCTATTTACATTTCGCACACCCCAGCAGGAACATCCGTGAAGAACATGGTACACTTTGCGCAGCTGCGCCGCGCTGGTAAATTCCAGATGTACGATTATGGCAGCGCGGAAAAGAATAAGGAACATTATGGGCAGGTTGGTTTTCAAACACTCATGCGTAGATCTTCAGAATATAAAGCCATATAGACTATTCTCGCTTCCAGGGCCCGTGCGTTTCTTTTGGTCTTGGCCAAATTAAGGAATCTGGGCGAATCCAAGAATCAATCCAATCAATCGTCGTCTTGTTAGCCGATAGAGCGGTCACGTGACGACGTCCATGTTGATGGCAAAAACAATTAAATCGTCTTACATGAGAAAAACTAAATTCATTAAATTCACCTTTTTGCTTTACCATTATTTTCGAAATTCGCGCGTCATAAAACAATAGATGGTGACAAAGTTCGTGCGGAATGTGAATTTCTTTTGTTGAAGCAACAAAACTCAAAACCGTATCAATCTATTCTTGATTGTCAGACAAAGGAAAAATTCACGTGGCGCACGAATTTAAAAAATAGTGGTAAAGCAAAAAGGTCTATTGAGAGAACGAGGATATTCATTGCTCTGCCACCCAACATGACTGTCGTCACGTGATCGTGCAAACCCTCTATAAGAAAATTGTGGCACGTGCATTCCACAAGAGCCATTTGTTTCTTGGTGGAGACCAAAGGTAACCCGGACTCAGGGAACGAGATGGAATAAAACGTCAGCATATTATGAAGAACTGTGGACTTCATTAAATTTAGTCCCAGAATTTCATGTGGATGAGCTCGTAATAGTGCTTTGCGCTCCAGAGGAAGCATTTGGATGTGTTAAGAGAAGTTAATACTCTTGCGCGAACCATCGCTGGCAACATTGAACCGTATGACCACCTTACTGCAACAGGAGCAGCGCTACGATGCTTGGGACATTGTGAGCAACATGTTCCATCGTTTCAATGCGTCTGCATTGTTGGCCATGCCTAGATGTTCATAGTAGCCAATGGAGTGCGACTTTTTTTGGTTAACCGCTGGTCAAGGTGCTCAATTTTCTAGCTCGTATTTCTTGAATAGTTATTTTGCTGAATCAAGGGTGGCGCAGAGGTAGCACACTCGCCTCTTACCTCTGGTAAATTCCTATTCGACATGTGAGTTAGCCGTGCCCTGATCAGGCCAGTGGGTGTTTCAAGGTTCCATAAAATTGATTGAAAAGTTACTGCGTGTGACATCCCTCTAAAATCGATAGTCATCGTTAAACGTATGTTACGTGCATAGTATAGTACGTAAAATTTGTCAAACTTTTGCAAAAGAACTGAAGTAAATAAGCAATTAACTTTTTTTCCAATTGCACATGCTAGGGTACCCCTCCAGAGTACAACGTGTCAGCGGTCGCCGTCCCTACAGCTCTCTACTGGGGTGGAAAAGACTTACTTGCCGATCCAAAAGATGTTGAATCCCTAATGAAAAAACTACCGCAAAAACTGTATGACAAATATATCCCTCCCTGGGCGCATTTGGATTTTATTTGGGCTCTTGACTCCGCAGAACTTGTCTATGAAGACATCATTAAACACATAAGATCAAAAGAGATGGAAGACTTGTCATAACCAAAGCCCTTCAGGCCACCTCAGTCGATGGACCGCTCACTGAACATTGAACGAAAGATGACGGTCGATATCAATATCACCTCATTTATCGACCAATGATTGTACCTCTACTTTATATGACATACACTTTTATAAAAGGATATTCTTTATTTCTTATAATGAAAAGAAAATTTTTTATTATAGTTTGTTAACGAAATACGTTTTTATGTAGTACACCTTATTTCAAATAAGTGTATTATTTCTTAGTAATATGTATATTAATAATTTCTCCGTTCTTGTATGTTGTTGTTTGAAATAAATATAGGCCTCTACCTTACACCTATTTTCATAATTACGCCACCTAGAGCACGCCAGACGTCTGGGATTTTGGCTTCCGTCAATCAAAATAATTACTAACTCAGACTGTTGAAACTTTGATTGGCGGAAGCCAAAATCCCAGACTTTTGCACTCGCCGCTCAATGTCTGGGTCGCGTAATTTTGAAAATAGGTGTAATGACGTTACATACCTACACTCCCAGGAATCCCTTCGATGGCTTTTATTGTCATGTTAATTTTCACTACTGTCTTGGTATTCTCAAATTAAACAACGGAAACAGGAACTCTTGTTTGTTGGACTCCCTGTGTTATACGCGACAGCAACATGTTTGGGCAGCAGACTCTCTCAAAAGTAGGGAATAACTTCGTATATAATTCAAACAGTGACTTCTGCTGTTATGTTTTTTGGAAAGACATATATTACACCAATACATGTAGTGTATCTATGAGCCATGATAAAAAAAATATGCTCGTTCTCAGCTGCGTTGTTCTTTTTAAGAAAAACAATTAAAATGGAAAGAGAAAAAAGGAGGTATGTGGGATTAAACTAGTGGAACTACATGGACAAAAGACGAAGGAATCGTATTCAAGGGTCGTGGGCATCGCAAGCAAGAGTCAAACAGACTCAAAGAACAGAAAACAAACCAATTGAGACCACAAGCCAACCTCAAAAACAACATCAAAAGTTTGTTTTCCAAGCTGATGTTGTGAACACGACAAAAAAAGCTCCTCCAGAGAGAATAATCACAGAGAAAGGGAGCCATGAACTCAGCTCAGGGCCAAATGGAGTCTCTGTAGTTGAATTTGAACCGAATTTTTTGGGTGAAGATGAGAGGGAATGGATGTTTGAACAACTGGAAGCTGAGATCCCTTGGGAAGAAAAAAGGATCAAAATCAGAGGTAAAGAATGATCAATTGTTTTATCCCACACCATAGAAAATACAGCCAATCAGAATGCAGGAAAGCTGTTGTATATTCATCGGTATTCCACTCTTCCTTCCCATCATGCATTTGTATTTTCTATGGTGTGGGATAAAATAGTTATACAATGCTTTAGAGTGGCATACCATGGAATTTCCCACTTGTCACTTGTATTTTCTCTGTATGACACACTTGCCTAAAGACTCATGTGTACACACAGAAAATACAAGTGACGCATGGGATATTCCATGGTATGCCACTCTAAAGCATTGTATAACTAGTATGTACTGCAAAAGGCAAACAGTAAGCTCATACCATGCAGCATTCACTCTAGTTTCACAAGAAAAATATAAGGAGAAGTACTGATGTCTTTTTGACTGGGAAAATATATATTTCCCATTAAAAAACATTAATGTAAAAGTGGAACTCTTACCATTATTTTTTAAAGAAAGTTTTCATTTATTTCTCCATAGGAAATGTTAAACAGCCATGATGGTTTTTCTATTTTACATATATTTTTTCCTGAGTTGTCTTGGTTGTCCTTCATTATAATTCTAGATTGCCAACCAAAAATCCATGGGATCATTCAACAAAGTAATAAAGTTATTAATGTGACAATAGCCTTGTTAGTTGAGAACATGTCACATGGCAGGAATGAAGTCCTTATAACTCCCACGCAGGCAATAAATTCGTGTGATTGAAGTGGGAGAGGGGAATAAATGCATGTGACAAGTGTAAAGTCCATTGAAAATATGGCACTCTTTTCAACAACATATTTATGTCACTTGATACTTTTCTGATAAAATACTTTGACAGTTATAGTTGAGCACAAACACTAAATCCATGAAATAAAACTCAACTGTTAATAGTTAATAGTCTCTTTTTAGTCACTATTGCTCAACCAGAACAATTCACAGGAGAGGATATATAGTTACCAGTATAATAGAGTTTGTATTTCGTTTCTGATGAATAGATCTTGAATTAAGGCTGAGAAGTAAAGTGATTATGAACAGAAAGTCTCTTGTGTATTTGATATCCCCTGTGTTGTTCTGGTTGGGTGACAATGACTGTGCATAATTGTCACTAAAATATAAACTTAGACAGTAACAATTATGTTTTTATTTGATGGATTTATTGTTTGCACTTTATAGTCTGTGGATATGACGAAAGCATGTAAAGGTTTGGACAAATGATGTGACATTACCTGCATAATTGCTTGCAGGGAAATCATGAGTTCACCTGTAAAAGTAGAACTTGTTTCTACTTTTTCTCTTTTACTTCTGTGATGTCACCGGCAACCTCACACACAACAGTTGCACAGGTGGACTAACAGTGTGATTTCCCCATTGCAAGCAAAGTTGCAGGCAGCATTGCATCATGTGTCCAAGCCTTAAGTGGTGATTAACATTGCCCTGTTATGGCTTTGTGTTTTCAATGTACTTCTGCAGGTGAATTTCATACACAGCCTAGATTGACAGCATGGTTTGGTGATTTCCCTTACACATACTCTGGCCTCACGCTGCAGCCATATCAGGTGATTGTGATTGATTTTAATTCGATTAAAAAATAACATTAGCAAATGTCAGAAAGTAAAGGGGTGTGTCTATCTGATATTAGGCTTAAAACAAAGTGTGAGTCACCATGGTTTGCCTTTCGATAAATATTAATTGCCCACCCCCAATCTTAACTGTCTGATCAGTCTCTTATTATACATTTTTCTCACTATTTCACAAAAGATTAGCTAGCAACATACAGCCAATCCTTGATAGTGTGTGTGTGCACTGGATATTATCTGAAAAGAATAATCCAATAATGGATTTATCATGTCACTCTTTTTAAATTTGATTCTTGATTTGTTATATTTCAGTGGTACCCAGTTCTTAATATTCTCAGAGACAAAATCTTCAGTTATTGTGGATTGAAATTTAACTCCATGTTGGCCAACTTTTATAGAGATGACAAGGATAGTGTGGTAAGACTGCAGAAAGAGTCTTGTCCTGTTTTGGTGACACTTTATTTACAACTTAAAACAATAGACCTTTCCCAAGATATGGTTGAGTGAGTCCTGTACTTGCCAAAGCCTTGATTTCATTACCGTAGCAGTTTCTTCTTGGTGTTATTATGTAAATTATATATTGTTTAATCAACAACTCTTCATTGCTTTATTGTTTAATCATCCCAAAGTCCATTGTATCAGATTAGTACACAGCTCAGTGCACGATGGTACGTACTGAAATTGAGACTTTGGCAAGTACAGGACTCACTCAACCATATCTTGGGAAAGGCCTATTGTTCCATGTTCGGGGATGGAATCCACAACATATTTCAAGTAGAAGAAGCATAAAAAAATTTTCAAATGTTCTATAATTTTATTTTGTTTTTACATTTTTTTTTTTTCAGGATTGGCATTCTGATGATGAGCTGTCCCTTGGTTCCCACCCAGTGATTGCTTCCTTGTCATTTGGTGATACAAGGAACTTTGAACTTCGTAAGAAACCATCCCAGGTATGTAGCTCTCTGGAACTATTGTTCCAACCTGAATTATGCTGGCAATAGCCAATAAAGACAATTCCTAAATGCCTGTTTACATGAGAATTCTTTTCTGTGATAAGCACTGCTATTTTAGCTGCAGTTTGAGCTAAAATGCAATGCATGTGTAAACTATTAGCAATTCTATTCACAATTATTGTGAAACAATTTTCTAAATTCATGTTGCTGATGAATCACTTTTTGTTTCAAACATGTTTGCATTTAGTACAATTTTGTGGTGATTGGCACTCAAATTGCCACTCATGTTTATTCATGTGATTTTTGATTGCAAGTGAATCACAGCTAGAATTGCAGAAAAAATCATTACTACTGTAGTTGTGGGTTTGACTGTAAAAGTAGATTTTGTATGACTTGGAAAAGCTTGCATCAAGAACATGGTCATACAATGGATGGCATGTCAAAATTTTAGAAAGCATTACAGTTGCAGTAAGGCAAGCTTATGGCACCTTTCTTGCTGCAAGCTCTTTAGTCATGCACTTGCCATCATGTATGAGAAAAGTTGGTTTGCTCTATCCTGTTTAAATTTTATTTTAAACTTTAGGGTGAAGACTTCTCTCTTGTTCAACACATCAAGATTCCTCTACCCAGTGGAAGTCTACTCATAATGAAGGGAGCAACACAAGAAGACTGGCAGGTAAAGAAAATGATATTGAAGTTTTGTTTTTATTCACTGTGCAGACAATCAAACCATGAACACTTTCTATTTTTTCTACATTTTCTAAAACACAGAAACCATGTGCTGGAAAATATTCAAATTTGATTTTAAAAGCTTCTTTATAATAATTCATTCATAACATATGAATCATCAACTTCAGATGTTAATTCTTGGCGGGGGAGGACTCCTGGGTAAAAGTATCGGGTATGCTTGTCGTATCTCTGAGAGGTAAAATCAGCGATTTGGTATCTGTTAGGGTGTTAAAATTTTAGAGTTTATAATTTCAGAATTCCCTGGTATCTTTTAGGGTATCGAAAATGGGAGAGCTCATCACTTTTCACAGTGGAGTATATGTTTATAGTTACGCCGAGCTTAGGTGCTTTAATATCAGTAATACTTAACATTTCAACAGTCTTTTAACCCAATTTTAATTATTCATTAGTGGTATCTCTTAGGGTTTAAAAATCGCCCAGCTACACCCTTTTCAAAATACTTCCAGAAATTTTTTTGGGTTATTTTTGAAAATTTTCAACAAGCATACCCGATACTATTATCCCGGAGTGCGCACCCGTGTGTTAATTACGAATTGCTATTAATGCTATGTTGAAAAAAGACGAAGCATTTACGGTTATGTTTTTCCCATTTCAAATCCTTTGGGTTTTATTTCTTTGCTTGATGTTACATTTGAGAAGATACATTGATATGAATTTATGTCAAACAAAGATCTTATTTCCAAGAGATTTGAAATGGGAAAATATTACATCATAGCAGAAAACGTCTAATATTTGGGGACAAAGGAAGGCAGAGATGCTACAACACCAAAGAAACATAACTAAAGTACATGTATAGGGGAACATAATTGTATTAGAAAGTTTTTAAAAATCTAGTTATGGCAGGGAATGACCACTATATAAAAAAGTGGATTTATTCAATTATTGATTTCTTCATTTCAATGGACCCATTCAGCTTGGGCATAATGTTGTCCCATTTTAGACTGATTTTTCATTTGCTTGGGCATTATTTCTTTGTTTCGCTGTAATGCTTAAGGCAAATTATGTGTATTTACTATAATTGTATTCCACCAAAGACACATTGTCTAAAATGAAATGGGAAAACATGCCAAAGCAGAATGAGTCTGTTTTATTCATTTTTCTTTGCATCTCTTTTTCACTTTTTCTTTTGCTATATACGCATGCTCAAGTGATGAAAAAGTGTCATAAAATATGCTACATTCTGGTAATATTTGGTTTGGATTTAGTTTGATGGTATGTGAACTTGGATATTTACACACAATGAAAATCTCCCTTGATAAGATAAATGCAAATCAATTATAGCAATTTTTATGACCTGTGTTCTAACTTTTTCACTCCTTGAGCATGCACTTTGTGCAAGAGTGTGCAATTCTTGCTGCATTTATACAATTTCTATGATGTCCTTAAATATATAGACAGTTATTCATATATAGTATAGTCGAGGTTAAAAATGAAACCTGTTCTCTGAGAGAACAGGTCTCGTTTTAAATCTAGACTATACTACCGAATATATTTAATGCTCTGCACTTCTGTGCATCGAGCACTGTCATGTCAGTATAGACACCGCATATTCTTTGATAGACAGTTATTCATATTTTTTGTTTCAGCATCGAGTGCCTAAAGAATATCACCATCGCGATCCACGAATTAACTTAACATTTCGAAACATAACTCCATCATAATTGGGTACAGTGCTTTAAAACAAGTCACTCTACACCAGGTAAACATAAACTGAACAGTTTTGAGATGCTACAGGAAAAAGTTAGGTTTGGGCGTAAAATTCAGTCGCAGAAGTGTTGACTGGAACACTTCTTTGTCTTCCGTCTTGCTTTGGACACTCGTGACTTGCAAAGCATTGGGGCCTTCAGACACTAGAATTCTGAAAAATAATGCTGCAAATTGGCGCTGGACACTGGAATGGACCACTCCTCTCTCCATAATCGCTTACGCAGGCGAATTTTGGCGCCCCACCTCGTCAAAGCTTAAGTAAGAGACATCAAAATATCACAGCGTGTATCGCCTGTTTTAGATTAACGAAACAATATATTAATATGTTCTTTGGAAATATTTAAAAAAATACACTTGCGTTTTTCATATACGACAAGTTTAGATACCTGCGCAATCATGGAAAATCTAAAAATTCAATAACATTAATAATTTAAGTTATGGACCAAGATTTTGCTTTATGGTCCAAGCGAGTAGCGCGGCGGTGATAACAAACGTGGGGGAAAAAAAGAGATTCCATAATTTACGTACGGACCGAGCAAGCGAGGTTAATAAGATGTTTATTATATGGCAAGGTGAACACAAAAATAAGGTTAGTGGTCCGTACTGTAAGTTATGGACTGCAAATTGGCCAATGAGAGGGCGTAAAGATACCTTGCCAGTAATAATTAATATTTAGTTATACAAATTCTTTGCGTTCTCCACAAGTTTCTTTTAACTGTGGTCAACAAAATTTCGTTCGTACGAATTGCGGGATTCAAGGTTTTTTCTGTCTTTTTTCATGACGGATGCATAACATTATTATTCTCCAGTGAAGAACCACATGTCGGACATCGAGGATTTCGAGTTGGTGTTATTTTTCGCGTCCGTGGTGAAGAAGGCCTTGGCAAAAAGGATAAACCGTTTGTATCACGTGACTCGCCCCATACTGCCTCGATGTTTAGTCTCTGTGGGGAATTGGGGTAGATCCTCTTTGACTTGAAAAATTGCACAATTTGTCGTGAGATGTGTGCCAAAGCCTCGCGGGCCTAAAAGATAAAATTAAATAAAGATTATTATATTAAGCTAGAAGCTAGAAACTCGCTCGCCATTTTAGTGTTACGGCACACCATACCGTGTACGTGCTGTAAGTCAGTACCGTACGTTTCGCACTCATACGATAACCATTCTTATGAGAAGCCGTTTCAGTGTTACTGCATACCGTACCGTGTACGTGCTGTTAGTCAGTACCGTACGTTTCCCACTCATACGATAATCATTCTTATGGGAAGCCATTTCAGTGTTACTGCAAACCGTACCGTGTACGTGATGCAAGTCAGTACCGTACGTTTCCCACTCATACAACCATTCTTACGGGAACCCATTTCAGTGTTACGGCATACTGTAGCGTTGTGGCGTGCTGTAAGTCAGTACCGTACGTTTCCCACTCATACGAAAATCTCTCTATCTAATGCAATAACACTGAAGTGGCTCTCCATTGTTTTTGTATTAATCAGTTACGGCTACATGAGCTAGAAATAATAGAAAGTTATAGTGCTTAGAAAGGAGGTTATTCCGGGCGAAAGACCCTTGGAAATAAATTCGGAAAAATTAATTTCCGACATATTCAGTTACGGCTACAGTAAAGTACGGTACGGCTCTGTCGCGCTTCGTGTTGGATTTTTCATTCATATTTTAAGGACTTACAGCAGAAACGTTCATCTCGTGGTTATGGTGGTGTTTTCTTAGCGCTACAAAATACGCATTTTCTCTCCGGAGGGCTTTACTGTCGCGTACCCGCGGGGTTTTACGTCTCGAGTTGAGCAATTCTTCCTGAAACGGGTAAATAAAATGAAAGAAAGAAAGAAAATTGGCCACGTTTTGATTGAATGACTTATAATTCCCTTTGTATTGACGATGCTAAAACTCAATAGATCTCGGTTTTGGGGTTATGTTTCCCAATTTCAGACCACGTGTCATTCCCCTGGTTTTTATTTTTTGTTTCTCGGTAGCGCATGAGAAGATATACTTTAATATGGATGAGCCTCAAACAACGAATTGGATTCCCAAGAGGATGACACGTGGTCTGAAATGGGAAAACATTACACCCAAAGCAAGGAGGTCTATTATCGTCCTTATAAGGTTTAAATCTAGAAATAAATGCCCACAAATACTTTTTAATTCGGTTTTCATCTCGTTCTTACCATACAGGTAAAATCTGCCGGCCCTACGCCTGCCACAATAATGGACAGCGGTAGTGTTGAAATCTTCGCCAGTTTATCTGTAATTGCGTCAACGTCATTGGCCACACCATCCATGATAACCAAGGCAATCATGTAATACTGAAACTCCTGGGATACGTCTGTCTTAGCGTAGTCCGCTATCCTATCGATGACGGGCGCAAGGTACGTCGGGCCGCCGAGTTGAATAGTCGGTAAAAGATTTGAGTAGACGTTTATTAAAGTCTAAGATGGAGAAAATTCGTAGGATGTTAGTCTAGTCAGAGAAGTAGACAAAAGCTGATCAATTAACTTTGTCGACCAATTAAACTCGCGCTTTTTTAGTTAATTACCTCAACCCCTTCAACATCCGGGTCTTCTTCTTGTTGGTTGATCGCAAAGCAGTATGGGTCAGGAATGTTCTTTGCACCGAAGCCAAACGATGGAATTTTCTTTTTTTGGTCGTAGTAGGTCAGGATTGGACCAAACGCTTCTATGGCTCGAATATATTCATTCTGAAAAAAAGTTAAACGTAAACACGTTTTTAAAATCAAATAGGGCAATTGAACAATCCTCCACTTCAGTTGAAATTCTTGCCTTTTACTCGGCTACCTGTAAAATGTATCTTCTCAAGCGTTATCATTAAACAAAGGAAAAAAACCCAAAGGAATGATACGTGACCTGTATTGGGAAAACAATGAATAAGGTCTATTTCATTCCATCTTTTGCCACCCTGACTGCCATGAATTCTCGTTAGATCAGAACTCATTAATAAAACGTGAGTGTTTTACCACTTACTTCAAATACTTTTCACGTGCTCAATTAGAACATTTACGGGAAGCGATATTTTGTTTCTTATGATCGACTTTTACCGTTCACAAGTATAAATGGGCTTCAAAACTGGTCAGTTTCTCTTACTGAAAAGTATATTTAATTTCAACCCGATATTAGTAGAGGAAAATGACCAGTATAACCAAATATGAGTCCACGCGAGTATTAAATGTCTTTAAATGTATTGCAGCTAACTTAATTAGCTTAAACAGATAAAAAAGAACCATTAGGGAAGATGTAGATGGGTCTGGAGACCTCTAAGATAAAAACAAACCTTGAAATAAACACAACACTAGCTGTCGACTTCATCCAAACTTCCCTCGTGTTTACACCGCACGGCAAGCGTTTTCTATTTGTTTGATGTAAGACCGAGGAAAGAGACTAGAGACTCACAGTTATCTATCTCACTTAGTAATGGGAATTCCATAATTTGGCGCCACTATACTGAAACGGTTTTAAAAAATTCAGTTTTTGTTAAGGGCGTAGCAATTTTTTTTGATCAATCACGTACATTATAGGTACTGGCGGTTTCATTTGATTCACTAGTTTTTTAAAAGTTTGACTTGTGCCAGACTTTTTATTATTCTAAACATTACCGGCTCATTGTTTATTCGAGCGCTACCCCTGAAGCGGTCACGTCTCGCCACTTCTCCATTCACAAGGCAGCACCTTTAGAAATCTTCCACACCCCCAAAAATAGCATTTTGAACTAAAAAACCGTTCAATAAAAATCGAACATCTATTAAACCTTCATCAGTTCGAACACTAGAATGGACAACCGACTGCATCTTCGTCCCGCCAAGGAAGAAGACTTCGAGCAATTTCTCGAAATGTCACAAGGCATTTACGATGGCGAAGACTATCTACCCAAGGTGTTCCACGGTTGGATTAAAACTCCTAACAAGTTTGTTCTTGTAGGAGAATTAACAGGTAAAGTGATTGCTCTACAAGTAGCAACTATCGTGGCTGGCGGTGTCACCTTCACGCAAGGTCTTCGGGTGCACCCGGGCTGTCGTGGTCGTGGTTTTGGTTATCAAATGGTGACAGCTGTAGAGAACTTTTTACGCCAAATGCGACCTAAACTGGTAAATAGTACTACACAACTTCAAATATGGCAAGAATGGCCATGGCAGGAAAGTTTCTTGACAATACTATTGCTAAGTTTGATGTACATAAGCTTCAAATAGCCAGGCCACATCTACTTACTCAAAATACAAGACAAATGTACAAATCCGAACTAGATGTATCTAATATTGAACTGGTAGAATATTCCAAGAAAGATGCAGGACAAGTGATCTTGAACGAACAGCTATCGAGTCTCTTTTTCGCTAAAAGAATCCTGATAACTAACGAATGGGTTCCTTACGAAGCGAAACAATCAAATATCGAATTAATATTCCAAGAAAACGATAAGATATTTGGTGATTGTAAGATGAATGAATTGAAATGCAAAACGCCCAGGTCATTTAGCCATGGTTGTCTTTGTCCAAGAGTTAGTGGGGTAATATGGTGCAGTACGATATACACAGCCGATTTGAAACTGTTCAAACTTCATGTGATACGGCAAATATTAAGCGCTGAACAGGCAATTGGAAAGCAGTTTGGGTTTTGCTTGATTCTCCCAAAATACTTCTCGTTTGAGGGTAAAAAGGCTTTGGAAGAAGTGCTCTTGGAACTACAAGTGGCAATTCCTATACAGAGTACAAGCGGAGTGTTATATGAAACCATTTTATAAACTGGTTTTAAGCAAAGATTCTTATATTAAAATCGAGAGTGGAAGCAGAATAATTCCATTACCATGATTCATTTCCCAAACATTTTTTCTCAAAAATTCATTATTCATTTTCAATTTTTCTCATTCGTTATTACTTTTTTCATATTAGGCGTCTACTTGTCACACACTTATTAGTTAAAAAGGCTGTCATCGTCAAGCGACCTGGGTCTGCGTTAATAGAACAATATTCTGTCATTAGGTTAATATTGAGACATTCAGTGCTGCTGGCAGCCAAAAGAATTCATTTTAGTCCTTTTCAATTTTTCTCATTATTCGTTATTCTTATTTTACGCCTATTTTAAACGGTTGTCGTCGCAAAGGGACAGGCGATAGGAGATAGGTCATTCCAAGAGTATTAGATTAATACAGAGGTTTGGCGCGACCACGTGTGACAGCAGCTGTGTTGGATGGCAGAACAATAGGATTCCTTTCCCCTAAGGGATTTAATTCTTTCTTATGTAAAACGATATAAACTAATGGCTTTTGAATGACCTATCTGCTGTAACCTTTGCCTTTTGTTGATGGCAACCTTTTTGGAAATTCCTAGGTGCGTGTGTGTGTGCAACGGAAAAACGCCTCGTTCCGCGATTGAGTAAACCATTTTGTTAGTAGACCATGTAAAGTATTTATCAGTACTTACTCTTTCTTGCACCATGCAGTGTAGGGAGTTCATAGAAGATGGCTCCCCATTCGATAAGGTAAAATCCAAAGCGCAAGCCATTCGTATCTCGCATCCTCCGCGTATATAATCAAGAAGACTAAAGATGCGGTCGACGTGGCAGTGAAGGACCCGTATCGAGCCCGAAGTTGCAGGGCGCTTGTTGTTCTTTCCTGGTTTCTGTGGCTTTTCTAGGTTCAAAACTTTTACAGTTCTATAATTAAAAGTTAAAGCAAATGGAAATATAAACATGTAGTGTAGCTTGCCCTGATAGAGCGTTTTTCGTAAGAGTGGGAAACGCACGGTACTGACTTGCATCACGTACACGGTACGGTATGCAGTAACACTGAAATGGCTTCTCATAAGAATGGTTATCGTATGAGTGGGAAACGTACGGTACTGACTTACAGCACGTACACGGGGCGGTATGCAGTAACACTGAAATGGCTACCCATTGTTTTCGTGTGAATTATCCAATAACAACGCGTACTTACGCGCTACAATAAAGTATAGACTGAGGTACGATTAAGGTATGGATACAAATTTTCCGTTTCGTTTCCAACTCATTCAAATTCCGCTCTGTCGCACAGAAAACAGAAGATACGCTATAAAATTTTACCGTGCCGTGTCGTCTTCTATTTGCGCATGTAAAATGTAAGGGTCCCAACACGAGTAGGTTCTCATCTAAGGGCGCGGCCCGCACACGTTTCATAAAATACTATTTTTGTACCTTATATCATGGTAGAACAGCTTTTCGCAGATAAGAACTATTGTAATGATTAAAATGACAGTGAATTTAATGCTTTTCTCATTCAAGTAAGATTGAGATTTCTACGTACGTTTTTAACCTTCAAAACCTGAATACTCCAGTTTCGAGTTGTCTGTTACTCAGGGTTTGCCTCGTCGTTGTGTAGAATATTCAAATGACTCTGTGAAGGTCCGTGAATTTTCAAAGTGTTTGTATTGTTTAAGCTGTGCATTCTTTGCTTCATCTTTGGCATTTATGAATATATTTTTAACAATGAAACAAGGCTAACCCTGAACTGACGAGTCTGTAATTGCGAACTCGAAAATAATCTATTAATCAAGTAACGATAGATAGGTGTGTTTAATGTTGTTTTTCTGAACTACAGTCTTACCTTTCCAACACACTACGGACGTCAAATTTGCATCGTCCAATCAAAGTGTGGGCGCCGTTATTGGAATAATGCCAACAAGAGACTTGCGCTTCCTTGTCAACGTCTTCATTACAAAGCTTTTGTAGATACAACTCGAATGGAGCCCATCTGCAACATCACAAATCAGAATCATGAATGTTCTAAGAATGCATTAGATGCGCGCATTCTTATAGAGCAGTTTTCGTATACCTGTGAAAAGCTCGCGGCACGAACAAGGTCACAACACGGTCAGGGCACGGTAAGGCATACTTACGGCAGTGATCGTGCCGCGACCTTTTCACAGTCATACGAAATCTGCTCTAACTGGATAATAAACAAGCGAAATAATGGATGCGTGAGCGGAAGAGTGTAGGAGTGAATCGATAAAGGATGGATAAGCGCATGAATAGATGGATGGTTGAATGAATGAATAGCCGAATGGATAAATTCACGCATAGACAAACTGGAAGGATGGATAAAAGGTGGATGGATCAAGAAATAGTCGAATTCGTAAATGTATGAACGCAAAGACAAACTAGAGGTCATTGTCTAAAATATCCAAAAATCCACTTGGGCGTAATGTTTTCCCATTTCAAACCACGTGTCATTCCCTTGAGTATTATTTCTTTGTTTCTCGGTAGCGCTTGAGAAGATCATCATGATGGATGAGCCTCAAACAAAGAATCGTAGTGTCAAGGGAATGACACGTAATCTGAAATGGGAAAACATTACGCCCAAGTGGATTTGGTCAATTATTGTAGTAGGACTACTCTCCAATGTATCTAATGCACAGCTAAATGAATAGGAATTAAGCAATTCACATTATATCAGTACAACAGAATGCAAAATTTTCATCGTAGCTTAC
The DNA here is from genome assembly GCA_015163945.2 of Stichodactyla helianthus. Taxonomy (NCBI): domain Eukaryota; kingdom Metazoa; phylum Cnidaria; class Anthozoa; order Actiniaria; family Stichodactylidae; genus Stichodactyla; species Stichodactyla helianthus. The sequence goes on from WUAP02158563.1 coordinate 17,532, forward strand.
TTAGGATCCTGAGTTCGTGTGACAATCTCAGAGCGGTATATAGGATGAAAATGACCACTTTGTAGCAAGCGTTCCATCTCAAAAAAGGCGTCACATTTATTAAGGAAGCCTTTGCGTTGGAGACCTTCTCCTCGCATCTGAAGCCTAACGTTCGTCATACTGTTAACGACATCCTCAAAGAATATATTTAGAAATCCACGCGTCTTGATGTCTCCAGGAATTCTTAGCGTTCTTATGATTGGCGATTCAGAAGTCAGAAGGGTTTCGAAATTCACCTCGACTGAACCAATGAAATCGTGTTTACGAAGGTCTTTGGATGTGAAGTTGGCCAAGTCGTAGAGGGAGAACCGAAGACGCGGAAACGTTGTGGAACAGCCATCGATTATAAAGGATTCTGTAAACTAAAGAGTTCAACCGTTTTTAGTCCTCATGCATGTGTACCGTCATACCACGCGCGCTTTTCGAATGCTCCTTCCCGTAGTTTCCCACAATTTTTTAGGATTTGCGCGCGCCAGCGAGGTCAGGGTAAAAAAGATTGAAAACTGATCACAGTTTTGAGGAGATTTGTGCACTGTGTCTAAACAAGAACAGGAAAAGCTCTGTTATTCAGATATCCTAATTGCATGGTTCGCACAAGCCTTGAAAAGTCCTTGAAAATGTGTTAAGTCCTTGAATACTCCTTGAATTCGAAAAATTTGATTTTTGTCCTTGAAAAGTCCTGGAATTTTTTCAGTGTCTCCTTGAATATTCCAATTTGACCTTGAATTTTGTGGTTGCTGTTGGCATAATTCTTAGTCAGCCCCAAAACAAGATAAATCTTAGTCATCAGTCATTTCTTGTAACAAAAACTTCATATCAGGATTTTTAAAATGTCAGAAAACCCTGGGGATGCTGGGGGATGAGTTTCTTTAGTTTCCAGTGTCTTCTGGGTAGTTTTCAAGATGGCATCGAAAATAGTCCTTAAAAAGCCCCAAAAAGTCCTCGAAAAGTCCTTGAAAAGTCCTAGAATTTTTTCCTTGAACTTCTGTATGAACAATGTAATTGGTAAATCCATTTAAATCCTATCGCATTTTAATCCACATTTCATAAAACGCTGTTTGTTTTCTGTCCAATTTCCGAAGTCACCTTCATATATTTTGCCCCTAACCAGACCCTGACCTCGCTTGCACGCGCTATATCAAGGAGAGTTATGGGTAACTCCGGGAAGGTCCGTACGAATACGGGCTTTTTGTTTCCTCATGGCATATCATGGAATATCCCACGTGTCGCTTGTATTTTCTCTGTGCAGTACATACAAGCCTTTAGGGGAGGGTGTATACAAAGAAAATACAAGTGGCAAGTCGGATATTCCATGATGTGCCACTCGAGAAAGCATTTTATAACTCTTTTTATAGAAAATACTAATGCATGATGGGAAGGAAGACGAATACACGACGGCTTTCCTGCATTCTGGGTTGGCTGTATTTTCTATGGCATGGGATTAAAAAAAGCGTATTATACAGGTGCGCGCGCAGCCTGTTTGGATTTAGTTTTCCAACCTATTTTTTTTATGGGAAAATACATATTGTAACATCCTCTGTCTCTCGTATAATAAACAATTTATTGCAAATAAGGTTGGGTAACACGGCTGAAACTTTTTAGTCCCTTTCTTTTTTTAGAACAGACCTCGTGAGGTGTCAAGTGGATCCTGTCTTAGGGCTGCTATTAAAGAGACGAATTTATCTCTTCAGTGATATGGCGCAAGTCATAAGACACTTAGCTCACTTTCTGTGTCATGTAAAATGAAAATCGCTGATGATTTAAATTTTAAAAGTAATTTGTGACGGTTAATGTTTAGTAATGTTTCAGTTCTCAACTGATACGTATCTTAGTAAAATAAAATAGAAGTAGGATTTAGAAAATGAAGTCTAATGCACACATTTAGCATAAAGGTTTGTTTTACGAATGCTTAATATTGCCTAGTGCGCAGTTAACCAGGTTTAGGTTTCCAAAAGCTCGTGCTATATATAATTCCCAACTTTTCAATAGCCGTGATAGTGTATATTTATAACAGACGCGAAAGGAAGGACAAAACTACAATGATACGAAGTCCTAAATGAATTTTCCTTACGGAAATAGTTCCGTTTTTCTCGTACTATGTTGTCATTTCAATTTCAAAAAAAGCCACCAAAACTGACAACCCAAAACCAAGACCTTCCTTTTTTACTCAGGAAACACGCGACACTTGTGCCGCCCTCATTTTACAACTTGCCTCGAAGCTGTCGTTTCTCCTCGTTAATTAAGCAAATAATGGACGTTTGCTTTTCTTTTGGATTCCTTCTTTTGTATTATTATCTTGGCTTTGAGATTTTTTTCTTAAGAATGTTAATCAAAGCCGTTACATTTTCCCCTCTAGCACGTCAACTACTGGACAGGTGGAAAGAAGTCTTTGAGACTTAACTGATGTTTTGAGGATCAGCGCAGAGGAAGATGTCTGACTTCATCAATAAACTGAGAACTTCAGATTATCCTCTTTGACGTTTTGGGGGACGCAGATATACTGCAGAGCGCTTTGTTCCCGTCATTTTTTCCCCTTGCGAGCGTCGGTCGACTTGAGGAACTAAAAAATGCGAGCTTTCTTGGCCACCAGAGCGCAGCATTTTTCGACATATCATTAAAAATACAAACTCTTATTAAGGTCTCTTTAGGTCTATTTAAGCCTATTGTAATCACTTCAAATCTTGTATGAAGTACTTACGTTAGCGCGAACTTGATTGCGCCACATTAATTATGTCTGAATGTTTTTTTTTTAAAGGCATCGCGAAAAATGTGAATCCAAAATTTTGTTTTTTACCGATTTTACTGTCCTCGTAGTAAAATTAGTTACAGTATTTATTTACATTTTAAGTAATCTCTAGTTTTATCAGCAAGACAGCTGATCGAGGCTTTCAATTAAACTTCAAAAGTCTTTCAAATCTCGATCGCGCGTATCGCGGCTGCTTACCTTTGGGTTTAAATTGTTTGGTAGCGATTCTGTTCTTCCGTATTCAGTCCAGTTGCCAAGCTTTTTCACGTGAAGCACGCACAGCGGGTCACTTTTGGAGAACTTGTCCAGCTGAATCAAATCATTACATTCAATAAAGATTTCTATTTTTCGTCTGGTTTGAAACGGGTAAGCGCTGCTCCTTTTTGAAAAACTACTTGTGGAGTTTTGGAAGGATGAGTTTGGTACAACTACGAGTCGGTCAACTATTCCGACTTTTGCCATCTTTTAACGTTATTTGCCTGTGTTCGGTGTTCGGAGGTCACTATTCAACCCAACATCACGCACGCTACAAATTGATATTAAAGCCTCAATGATTCAAAAGCCGTATCGTTGCCTAGATACACCGCTGATCGACCCACGAAGTTCCCGAACTTAATCCAAGTTCTTGTGTTGTTCCTTCCCTTCCTTACAGTCCTCTTTGTCGCTGAATCTTGTTGGTTTACTCGTAATTAGCCTGCAGGCTACTCGTAATTGGCCCTCGACAAGTTTCTAAAATACCTTCTCATTAACGTTTGACCCCTCACGGTCACACGGTCCATGGGAAATGCCTGTGGCCTAATACTTCGCCTTGTACTTCAGAGGAATGCTCACAGTAGATGATACAGGTAGCTCAGCGCGTGAAGTTTTTCATCGTCGTTCATGTAGAAGCTGGCTTGAACTCGGATAAAGTATATCTGTTTTACATTGTTGCAGTAATCAATCCTTGATACATTTGCAATTCAAATCGAGGGGATTAAGACACCAGTGTCAATGGTTTATTTATTTTTCGTCACCATGACAACGTACGTTAATACGATTCGGGATCACGATACAGGTAAAGTTAAATAACCCGAAAATTTGAATCAAACTTCCATAAATGATTTGCAAAACAACCTACTGACGAAGTCGTTAAAGATTACGTTCTATTGTCCTTGTTCAAGAATGTCGTATATTCAGATTTCGCGAACCACAGGAAACCCAATTCACTGGTGAATCAGCGATCTGTCACCCCGAGGAACTGGATTAACTTGTTTTCTCTTGCATGAATTAAAATGGAAGGATTTTCCTTTTTTCATTTAGACGAAGTAGAAGTCAGTTTCCTATAAACTACGATCCATATTCAATCAAAATTTTTATCCCGTTGCCTCACTTGCGCGCGGGAAATCCTAAGTTATAAACAAAACACGTAAAGTGTATCAACCTCTTTAAAAGTTTCAATTAAATAAATTTTTAAGAACCATATTTAGCCTTACTTAGCCTTCTATCATGAATTTTGTCTCTCTCATAAGGCCCATTTACACTAGTACATTTGTCGCGCGACTTTCAATGACGAATTTATCGCAAGCCAAATCGCGCGTGTTTGCACTAAATTTCAAGCATATTTAAGCCGTGCGCGGTCTGTCGCCGCAAAAATCGCGGCTAAAATCGCGTGACAAAGTTGCTAGTGTAAATAAGCCAATAGACCAAAGAGTATTCCTTGGTCTACCTGTGCAGTACCCACAACACTTTGCAAGACCAACTCCTCCCCAGTCCTCGTCGTCGCCACAGGTCACGTGGTCGGTTCAGCGGCGCGAAGAGTATTATGGTCTATGAGAGTCATTTGCATATTCTCTGGTCGTTTCAAGTTGTTGCGCCATTTGACTTGAGTCGGACGTCTTTCCCGCTTTCAAAAATACCAAAAAAAATCCTCCACGACGGACAACCACAGGCAGACTCCCCAGCACAGTGATAATTGACCTTCATGTTGGCAAAGTTTGGGGTTTGTCGGATCAAATGCGGTCGAGTTTGAAGGCAATACATGTGGTTCTGGTGCTCGGGTGAAGTGAAGAGAATTAACTTTTTTTAATGGTACGATAACAACTGTAAAAGATTGTAATTTTAACCCTGGATATCACTGCCATGGATAGATATACTTGTCGTTAGGAATGGTGTTCGTCAACGTAGAGAAACGGCTTGATTAAAAAAACGAAAGTTTAGTTGGTTGGTCAACTAGCTCTGCATGTGACTACTGGTTTGGGTTTACCTTCTGCAAACTCGGAAAGAAGTACCGTGTTTTAGTGTTTAGTTGACTTTAATACCAAATATTTTACTCAAGAAAACTAGCTGAAGGGTCATTCTTTCCTCTAAACTGGCAATTAGTCAATAAACTAGCAATATTACAAGAAGGCAACATGTTTTGGAAGTTCGACCTGCATCCGTCAACTGCTATAGATTCTATTTTGGACAAAGAGGTAAGTGAGATAAAATGTACGAATGCGTAAAATTATCGCTCAGGCTATGAAATTCGCTAATTTTTTCATCGATAAGACTCGATTATTAATATTCTTGCACATCAATTCATCTAAAGAGGTTTTATATTAAATTTAGGACTGCACTTTGAGTGAAATACTCGAGGAAGATGATGTTTTACAAGAGACAAAGTCACAGAACAGAAAGCTGATTGATTTGTGAGTACAATTCCTTAGTGATAATAATCATAATAAGAAGAGAATTACCAATGAAGATTAAAATATTGTCTTAGAATATACTTTTAATCTTGATTAGCCTCGTAAGGGGTGAATTATTTCGATAATATTAAAATATGAACCAACACGTCTGCATATTTCATCCAATTAATTTAATGTTGTTAACAAAATTTGAATTATTATTTACTTTAAGACTTATTAATGCTAGAAAATTAAAATAGCCAGAATTGAATCAGTAATTTAAGAAAGTTTTATTCATCTTTTTATTCCTATAATATTTTGTTGATGTTAAATATTATATTTAATGTTCTTATTACACCAGTGGTTACAGCTAACTTCCTTAAAAAGCTTAAGAACATTTGCGGGCATTGCTCACGTGCAGCATTTCTGCGCATGTCACATATTGCGTGACAAGCTGACTTGCAAGTTTCAAGTTTTTCATCTTAAATGCGTAAAAATCATCTAGAAATGGAAAAATTATAAAAAAGAACGTTTTGAGCCATCAAGACTTTTGATTTATAAGCTAAGAAAACAGAGAAAAACAACAGATAACGAGTGTTTTGAAAAGTTTCCCTACACCATATGTCGTGCTCCTCATCAGTAAGTGAATGATTAAGACTTTGATATTAAATCTCTCTCCAAATCAAATGGTGACCCCCTTTTATTACATACACTTAAAGAAATACTAGAGATGAGCCTTCTCTCAGTTTTTTAAAAAACTTTCATTTATTTTTCGCAGCGAAATTAGACTTTATCTCCTTCATTTCGACCTGTGAAAGTGGCAAAAAGCACCGTTTTCGTTTGAGATGTACTTTCTCTTTTTCCTTGAAAAAATATTGGTTTTAATACCGCTTAGGAAGGAATTGTTCTAAAAGCAGTTTATTAATTGCAAAGTCATTCTAATACCTTTTCCAACAGTGATGTGTAAGTTTTTGGCCTAAAATATTTTTTTGTTTTCGTCTCTTGATAACTTGTCATGCAGCTTACGATGGGCACGAAACCACCGACTTCAAAGTAATTTTACTAAATAGAATGAATGGTGACCCCCCAATTTTTTGCAATTACTTGTGTGTCTAATATTTTATCAACTGTCAAAGTTTCAGAAAATTTTCATTTACTTTGGATTTGCCCGCGAAGGTCCTTAAGGGGATTAAATTAACATATATTTCTTACAGTACAAGCCAATTCCAAGCTAGATAATACAAGAAAGTGTATCGGTTGGAATTTAAGCTTTGTAAATGGTTTATTTGGGTTAATGTTGCTTAAAACTATGACATACCAGGACATAAAGTAATATTAGAAGTACATATTACACATATCTTATAAGGAGTGATTGTGGAAAAGATTGTATAAGAAAAATTAGTGATACAGTTGTAACATGTTTCGATATTGTCCATTTTGGTATTCCCAATATTCATTCACTACTTTATCATCATGGGATGATGTCAAAATATTGTACTTAGATCACTAATTTGTCTTGTACATATCTATATTTGTGTTTAATACTATATATTTGCATACATATGGGTGATAACAGGTTTTGCAAGAATGTAGATATACCACGTTTGAGCACAGCAAAATTATGCTAAAATCTTTGACTTTAAAATCTTTATGATTCTTATATTCTAAGCAAAAATATCCCTCTGTTATAAAGCAAACAAGACAGTATTGTAATCACAGCTTTGGGTACGTATAACACTCTCTCCATGTTCTGTGTACCTAATTTATCTTTGTTAATAACAAAAAAGAGCGAAAATTATTTTTTGACTATAGCATTGGTGGGAAGACTGTCAAGATTGTTAAAGGAGGAAAGTCTTTTTTCCAATTTTTGGATAATGATTTGGAGGTTTTGCTTTGTGACCTGCATGAGTTCAGATTGTAATACTGGAATATTTAAAAGAATCATTTGGGTTTTGGGATGCAAAATTGATTTGAAAATAAAAATACTATATGTATAATTATCCTTAAAGAGCCCTGGAAATACCCAACATTCCTTGTGCATCTTGGAAAACATCTATTTGTGGGTTATATATCATTTTGAAACAGGATGCAATTAATGTAACAGCCAAATTTTGGGCATCTAGTTAATCAACCTGGTGTATTCACATTAACAGCAGTAACGATATTCGCAAAACTAAAGAAATGAGGATAATTCACATCTTGGGCACTCATAATCCTCTTGGCATGAACGAACGCTTCTCATTT
>WUAP02158564.1:0-10104 GCA_015163945.2 Stichodactyla helianthus
CCCATAATATTGAGATTTAAACAATGAAAAATTAATATATTCAAGATGGCCGCTGTATTAGTAAAAAGGTCTATTGAAAATGTTTTGTCTGAACTCCGCAGGATGTAGCAGAAGAACATCAAGTCGAACCTTTTCATTTGATAGAATTACCCAAAGTCTCAAACAGTCAAAAAACATGATCCCTCGATTATTATCCTACCTCCATGACATAAGTAATAATGTGAACAGAAAATTATTTTTGGGCCTCCTGTGTTGAATGAAGGGAGGCAGGGCCACCCAAATAAGCCTTTCCTTCCCTTCCCTCCCCTCCCCTCCTCACAGAAATATTATATAAATGGTTCGTACAACTTCGAGAAAAAATTAAGGACTTTTCAAGAACTTTTTAAGGGCAAATGTTAAATTATCTCCTTCAATTTTGTGTTACCATTACATGTCAGCAATCCTTCTAGTGCTTGTTTTGAGCTGTAAAGATTGATTAATTGACCGCTAATTCACAAGAACCAAAGATAACCAAAGGACATGATTGGCCCATCCCGCATTACTTTTGCAACATGAAAATGCGTACTTGTCCAATACTCCGACAAATTTATGCATAGCATTGTATTGTATTCTATTGTATTGCGTCGTTCTCAGTTGTATTGTATCGTTAATCTATTGTTATGTGGATATAATACAATACAATGCTATGCATAAATTTGTCAGAGTATTGGACAACCCTCACGCTTTATATTTGAACGTTTTAAACTCCTCATGGCGTCGTCATAGCAACAATGACGTCATAACTTATCTGTGTAATCGTCTTCTGTCCTACTTTACTGATGTCTACCGGAACTTGTTTATTGCATCTCGTTTCTTTTCTGGTAGAATATAAGCAGCTGATTGGCCATGTTGGCTAGCTTGATCTCGTTCTTCAACATCTCCATTTTAAATTCCATGTCAAGCTGAAAACCGTAAACAGCAGCCAGCATCCTTAGTTTACAAGTTGAATAGTTGTCTAGATTTGTCTATATAGTGGGGAATAGGGGAAACGATGATGTTTTTGACAGGAGATCAAAGTAAAAACGTGTTTTATTCTTGGATAACACTTCTTGATCAGATGTTACTTGTGGGAAGCAGGGACCTTGTTGAGGGGAGTTGCTTTTAGAAAAGATGAACCGAGTTTGAATAAAGCTTTCAGCTAGAGATATAGTTTTAGATGTCGCGAAATTCTCACGAGAGGGAAGAGGGAGTTATGCTGCTACCCTCTCAAACCCCCACCCCTACCCCCAACGCCCCTGGATCCGTCACTGGGAAGGAAGGGAGGTTGAAGTCTTTCGAAATGATGCTTTACATTATTTCCTTTTTAACGAAGCGGAAAAGAACTTTGGTAGCAAACTTGTCACGTAGTGAGCACTTGGAGAGTAAGATGACTGCATGGTGTGATGGGCGTGTATAGTATCTTCCCTTGGACCTAGTGTGAACGGGGTTGATGGTAAAATAATCGTTTACTCTTACCTCTTTCTGTAAGTCAGCATCAAAACCAGCAGAAAGCTTTTCTCTCTCGTACAGTAACTCATGTTCAGCATTCCTGTTACAAACGCAACGGGATAGTGATATGGATCTGTTAAGCGAAATCCTTGTTTTCCCATCGAAGTCATAATAGCAGAATTTGATAGACCTTGTACATAAAGCATAGAAAGGACTACATCTTGCTTAATAATCTAGCCAGATTTCAGTGCTAAAAAGTGATACGCCGTAGCGAATGGGGGAATCAAGACATAAACAAGCAGAAAAATGTTTGCCTGAATGCGAGACGTTCATTTTTCACATAAAATACACCTTTTTACGTATACAGCGGCCATCTTGGATTCTATTGTTTAAGTAAGAAATTATGGGCTGCTGAGGGAGCAATCATTGGAAAAATTATAGTATGCACAGCTTTCAGGGTGTAGTTTTATTTAATTTTGCGCTATCCAATGAGAAACACATCTAAAAACCAAAACAGAATATTTTTTAAGTACAGATATTCTGAAGTAGAGAAATTTGGCAAGGAACTGGTGTGTATATAATAAAACATGCCGATTTCTTGAAATCTGGTAGAAGTACAATCATTTATGCAGCAAATGTAGCAAAATAGACCACACAGACGAAAAACTTTTAATAGTTTAGCGTATTTCTTTACAAATAAAACTTCAGAATATCTGTACTTTAAAAATATTCTGTTCCAATTGCATTTGCTGGTAGTTTGAGCGATATTTGAAACACCAAAGCCAAAAATTATTGGAAAAAGTAATCGCGCCACACTTTTCTTTATAAAGATTTCTACGTTTGCTCCCTGGGCATCCCATAATTTCTTACTAATTCAATATGGCCGCCGTATCGGTAAAAAGGTCAATTGGTCCATGTCTTCTCTCTCCTGTCTTTTTCCCCCTCATGGCTAACCTGGCTACAGTGATCTCCATTTCTCGCTGATATTCCACCTCGTGACTGTGAATTGACTCCTCCAGGCTCACCCTGTTGAATAAGCAACATTGAAAAATAAAATCTTTGTATGAATTATTTCTCGTGCAAGATTATACTGAACGTTCAGAAAAACCACCGTTCTACGACGTTGGTAAAATGATAGCGGCTCGTCACGTTATTAATTTATATTTGCACACTAACTGGTCAAAATACGAAAGGTTCTAGGCCGGTCTGCCCTGGTTAACCGAAGGTACGATCTGGCTGCACGCAATGCTAGGCGAGTCCTACTGTCACGGTTATCTGATTGGCTAATACAAAAATTCTAGGCGAGTCCTACTGTCACGGTTGTCTGATTGGCTAATACAAAAATTCTAGGCGAGTCCTACTGTCACGGTTATCCGATTGGCTAATACAAAGATGCTAGGCGAGTCCTACTATCACGGTTGTCTGATTGGCTAATACAAAAATGCTAGGCGAGTCCTACTATCACGGTTATCCGATTGGCTAATACAAAAATGCTAGGCGAGTCCTACTGTCACGGTTATCCGATTGGCTAATACAAAAATGCTAGGCGAGTCCTACTATCACGGTTATCCGATTGGCTAATACAAAAATGCTAGGCGAGTCCTACTGTCACGGTTATCCGATTGGCTAATACAAAGATGCTAGGCGAGTCCTACTGTCACGGTTATCTGATTGGCTAATACAAAGATGCTAGGCGAGTCCTACTGTCACGGTTGTCTGATTGGCTAATGCAAAAATGCTAGGCGAGTCCTACTGTCACGGTTGTCTGATTGGCTAATACAAAAGTGCTAGGCGAGTTCTACTCTCACGGTTGTCTGATTGGCTAATATGTAAAATCTGCCAAAACAAATTACACCTGAACCAGAAAAAGGTAGTTCCAGTTGATGGAATCCTTTTCCTGGCAGACCAAAAGGAACGCGTGCTCTGTAAACGGCTGACGTCATGCGGTTTTATCGTGATGCGCAGTGCATTGTGGACTTACAAAACATCTTATGATGCATTTTAATGACAATTTGATAAAATTGTGCTTCTTACATTTCTTTGTCAGGATACATTCCCGCTGTTCTCTTGTCCTGGTAATGTTCCGGTAACGAGGAGTGAAGGCGTTCGTTCTCTTTCAAAATCTCTCCCAGTCTTAACTGGAAAAAAAAACGCAACTCGTAAACACAGCTTAAATGTTCGAGGCAAAGCACTGTTAGATTAGAGAAGATTTCGTATGACTGTGATAAGCTCGCGGCACGAATACGGTCGTGCCACCGCAAGGCACGTCAAAATTCTAGAAAACATCACGGTCACGGCAAGGCAAGACACGCTAACGCCACCCACCATGCCGCGAGCTTTTCACAGTCATACGAAATCTGCTTTGTTACAGTGTTTTTTAAGTGTTTGAGATAACACAGTAAAATCAGGGTGGCCATTATTGTTGCTTCGTTATAATCTCTTTCCACTGCTCTCTTTCATTTCCTTTCATTTTCCATTCATTTTTCCCCCACTTTTTCCCTAGCTGAAGAAAACTGTTCATGTAAAATAAAATATTGGTTATTCTATTATTTCAAAACAGAAAACGATGTACCTTTAGTTCACGTAAAGAACGTTGCTTCGATATGAGATGTTCTTGTAGTGCAGGCTTTTCTTCTTGATCTTTCGCTTGAGTATGCTCGTGATCTAACTCTCGTCGATAGTGCGGATATTCTTGTTCCAAATATTGTTGCTGCTGTTGTACGTCGTTTGACAGGACCTGCTCCAGATCGGCTTGCTGTTGTAGGTGTGGTTGTTGTACCTGATGGGCTTGCTGGTGTAGGTGTGGTTGTTGTACCTGATCGGCTTGCTGTTGTAGGTGTGGTTGTTGTACCTGATCGGCTTGCTGGTGTAGGTGTGGTTGTTGTACCTGATCGGCTTGCTGGTGTAGGTGTGGTTGTTGCACCTGATCGGCTTGCTGGTGTAGGTGTGGTTGTTGTACCTGATGGGCTTGCTGGTGTAGGTGTGGTTGTTGTACCTGATCGGCTTGTAGTAGGTGTGGTTGGTGCACCTGATCGGCTTGCTGTTGTAGGTGTGGTTGGTGCTTCAGTACGCGTTGCTGTTGAACTGGTGCAAGTTCTTTCTTCAGATAAGAATGATTTTGTTGTTGCCGCTGCTGTGGTGGTGGTGATGGTATGCAGTTATTTGACCCGGATTTTTGCAACTCTACTTGTTTCCGTTGCTCTGCCTCTTCTCGTTCCAAAATCAACTCTTGTTGAGGGAATGTTTGTTCTTTCAGTCGTAAATTCTGTTGTACATTTGGTTGCTCTTCTTCCACATGTGAAAACAGTTGCTGCTGCTGCTGCTGGTGTTGTTCTTGTTTCAGTTGACTTTCTTGCCCCAGATTCAACTGAAGTTGCAGGCTTGATGTTCCTTGATTCGGATACTCAAGCTCCTTTTCCTGTACTGGATTTTCTTGCTCTTCTTTCAGACCAGGTTCCTGTTGTATTTTAGTCCCTTCTTGCTCCATGCTTGGTTGTTCTTTTTGTAGAATTGGTTGTTTTTCTATAAATTCACCAGAGGTTGCAGGCAGAGGCACCTCAATCTCCTTCACTTTCTTACCGTCATCCAAGTCTAAACTGTCTTCTGAGTTCCTCTCCTCTCCACTTGCCAAACCTGTTTTACCAGGCGATCCTTTTTTAAGTTCTTCTACAGATACAACATCACTGTTTCTCACTGTATCGCTTGTCTCTTCTGGATTCTTAGGCAGGGTGACGTTAGTCAAAGACAAGCTCCCATCACTGGATAAGCCAGCTTTTACATTCCTTTCCATCTTTTCCAACGACACTTCTCTTGAATGAGGTTGTCCCACACATGTTCCTTGAGGGAGAGTACTAAACAAAAGCGGGTTGACAAAGGATGGCCTCACGGGATGTGGTGCAAATACAGGTAAATTCCATAAAGGGAACCGCACGTTATAAAATCCATAAGTCGCATAATAGGATCTCTGTAAATTAAATAACGCTTGCTGTTGTTGCTGAAGCTGCAAAATCCACTTTGCAGGAGTTGGGTGGGTGCCCTGCATATTTGAAGCCCAATGGGGACTGGGTATGAAATTTCCGTATGGACCATTGGTCGCTTGGGAATTGGAAGGACGAATTATTCCAGCTTCTGTCATGGCAACATAAGGTTTGTGCTGTTGCTGCTGCTGCTGTTGTTGCTTGTGGTGCTGTTGCTGCTGTTGCTGAGGTTTTAAACATGGTACTGATGTCGCGCTCTGCTGTGAATGTACATGCTGTCTTTCTGGTGACAGTCCTTTACTCTTCCTTATATTTTGTAAAATCAGTTCTGCTTTGCTTGGAGAAATATCGTTCTCTTTCTCACGCTCTTCCTTATTTAGAGGATCTGATGAGAGCGATTTCTTTCTATTTGCCTCAGATACCTCCATAGATTTTCTTTTTTCCTCCAAATCAGGCCGAGAAATCACATCATTTGGAGACGTGGGTGAACTAACTATCCTCTTCTCTTCCACTTTGACATCCTTCTTGTCAATGGGAGGCAACTGCCTTCTACGCAGGGAGTTCTGGATACTCACTGGTGAAATCTTCGCATTGCACTGAACTAACTGTGGACTATTCTCTACGTCTTTTCCAGGTATATCACTTGCTTTTAGAGTATCGAATGTTTTGCAACTTGCGACTAGATGCTGATCATTGGTGCCGCTAGTAACGTTCGTATTAGTACAGGGTGTTTGTCTTACAGGTTCGTGGTATGGACTTCTCTTGCCACTTGCACCATTAACACTATTCTCAGGAACTGGATAACTGGGCGCCTGTCTGTCTGGACTTATCTGGCCACTAGCACCATTAATACCATTCTCATAGACTGGGCTACTGGGTGACTGTCTTACAGGTTTGTGGTCTGTACTTATCTGGGCACTTGTACCATTAGTACTAGGAGTGCGTCTGCGAGGCTTATGTCCTGATTGTACCAAATCAATGCCGTTACTTCCTGGAAATGTCTCTGCAACCTGGGACAAAGGCGTTGATATGGGCGCGTCCAACACGGCGTCAGTTCTACCGACAAAGCAAACCTGTTCGTTGACAGGCGATCTGTCAGTTTGACTAATTGGACTTTTCCTACTGTTGAGTCGTACGTCTTGACAAGGAATCTCTCTCATCTTAGACAGCATGTATGGGTCAAGTGAAGAACTCTTTGTCTGACTTTGTTCTTCAGAAATGTTTAATTCTTGCAAAGAAAGCTCAGCTGAAGCTGCAGAAGTCTTAGATCCCATGGACAACACATCGAGTGCATGTTTGACAGACCTTTGCACTTGCACGGGAAAACTATCATTTTCTTCAAGGGCAGAAGGTTCTAACTGCGACTCACCGAAGATATTATCAATAGAATCTGAAACAAAGATAAGAGAATTAACTGTTATTGTCTTTATCTACAGTGGCAAGAGCCACTTAGGCGAGGAATTCTCACTATTCTTAGGCAGTGACACCAAACTGCTAGTGCTTGTTGGTGTTTCTTGTAAGACATCAGGCGTACCTTCTATGTTTATCGTACAAGCAGGTCCCTCGTCTGCAGTCGGACTTGTGGTCGTCTCGCCTAGTACCTCCTTGATCACCTTCTGTAGGATTTTTTCCAATTTATCCAGGAATGACGGTCCGCTGCTCTCTGAAAGAAGAATGCAACGTCTTAGAAACGTCTTGGTATGTGACCACGTTAGGTGGTGGATCCCAGGTGTTACTAAGAAAGCAAGTGGGGCATGGTGTGACAGGATATTAAGGAGGCTTGGAAGGGTTTTAGAACTGGCATATACACTAAGAAACATGACCCTGAAAAACTTTATATCGCCAACGTATGACAGAAAGTGGACCCAGAAGACCAAAGACCATAACGTAAAGATTAGAATGAAAGTGAAAATTTGACGTAAGACGTTGCTATGACAACGATAGAACACTTCTAATGTGAGCAAAGATTTTTATTTAAAAATCATTGGGCTCAAAAACCTTTCGGTGAAAATCTTTCAAAATTGGCTTATTTTACCTTTACGACTCATTCTTTGATTTGAACGAAAAAGAAAGAATTCTGTAATGGGAAATTCTCATAAATCAATGGAGTTTATTTTAGGATGTTCCTTATTACAGATTTTTTATTTTTTTCTTAGCACTTACGATCCCTTAAATAAAAACCACATGCAAAGTTTAAAGAAATTTTGCCGTCCACTTTTTGAGTTATATTAGTTTGAGTATCAGATTTTTGGGGGACAAAATTTTTATTTTGCAAGTTCAAATGATTTTGCATATGCCATCAAGAGCACGCGCACGAAAACCGTTTCGAGCTTACTTAATATTGTATTGTAAGTAATGGGGGATGGAGAGGAGTTGCCAAACACGCTGCTAGACCCAGACTTGGACAGCAATTGGGTCACATCTTTGAAACGGACGCTTCAGTCTCCTCAACTTATGATTTATGATTTATATAGCGTCTTTTCTATATGGATAAAATCAAAGGCGCTTTACAATGATTAATGTGAATTCAGATTGCTTACGCAATTTACAATCATGAGACTGAGTTAGAATACGAGACCAGACTGCTGAACCGGGAGACAATCCCCTACTCTTATGCGAATAGTTCAACTGGTTCTTTAATGCCCCCCATATACAGGTTAAGGAAGGGATGGGAGACAGGGCCTACGGTTTAAAGTCCTTATCCGAGAAGACCAGAAGGTCTAACGATTTGCAGATGTTATTACAAAGGCAGCACCTTCTCCTCAGTTATTTTAAGGCCCTGAGTGTTGGTCCAGTCGGGCCTTGAACCCATGACCTCCCGCACAAGAGACCGATGCTCTACCAACTGAGCTAACCGGTAGGACTGAAAGAAATCCTGCGTGCCAAGATGTGACCGTGACAATGCGTTGTGTTAGTGTTTTAATGAACAAGTACTAGTCTAAGACGCTTTCGTAAGCCTTTGGTAAACAGACGGCGGTCAATAGGCCTTTTGCAGGAAACAGTCACATGACGATATTTGAGCTCAAATAGCGAATGAATTAAACTCACGGTCCCTTGGGGAAGGCTCCACTGGATGGCAAACAAACATTAAAATGCTTAGTACCTTGAGATAAAAAGCGTGTTAAAAGGGTAGAAACGTATTCTGTAAAAGATTTCATTAACAGCTTTATAAATCTAATGACAGTTGTCTTAAATAAATGAAATATATATATATTTTTTGCCATCCAGTTACAATCACGTGATAATTTATTCCACACAGTCACCAGAAGTGACACGTGACAGTCACGCAGCAACTCATGTGAAATGTGTCCACTCGTGAGTTTGTTACTTTCGTCACCTGTACAACCATCAACAACACTGGCTTCGTCTGACTTTAACTTTGCAATAGATTGAATGAGCTTTGATTGAATGACTTCCTCTCCACCGTCAGACGACGAGCGACGACGAACAGTTGGGTATTCCTTTTTCAGAAGTCTATCGCCCGCTAAATAGAGTAAAAAACAGCAGAATTAGTACACCAGGGTAATTGCCAGGTAATATCCTGTGAAAAACAGGATTGTAGAACTGCAGTAGACGAGTGCTGGGCCTAGTTGTTAAAATCCTGATTAGTTTTAATCCTGGGTTAAACCGTATATGAAGACATTGGGTGTCATGGTCATCAAACATCCAGCTTCGATCAACTGGGCCCCGGAGAATTTTGTAAGATATAGATGGCTATCTAATTTCTGATTGGCTGCGCTCTTATTGCCTGCGTTTTTGTCATCTTTGGGCAGTGATGTTTGAGATGGGAAGGAAAAAGTTAGGAGAATAGACCTCTACTTTAGGCGTAATTTCCTATTTCAGACCACATGTCATTCTCTTGGGAATAAGATTCTTTATTTGAGGCTCATCCACATTAATGTCTCTTCTCAAGCGTTACCAAGAAATAAAGAAACAAAACCCAAGGGAATGACACCCAAAGTAAAGAGGTCTATTGGTATACCATACAGATTATGGTCAGGTAATATCCTACGAAAAAAAGTACATAACTTGTCCTAATAATGAAAGAATATTGGACGATTAGCCAGTCGAGATATAGACGAGAATAAAATGTTAAAAGAATAAACGAATGACTATTTTGGTCCCCCTGGGACCTGAATAGTATCTATTATTCACCTTTTTTTCAGTTTTCAGTACAATTAGCTGATAATGATCGGTTGAACCGATCGAAATATCCTTTACTAAAATTTGTTTGTGCTCTAAGTAAGTTTTCACAACGTTAATTCTTTTAACATGTATCCAGAGTAGGAAGCCGTTGACCTCTAACTGAGAATAAAATGGTTATATAGCTAATTCCCTTAACGTTGTCCCTGAAAAAAGCCTAAAGCTATTGCAATAAAAAACTACAGGCTTGCAAATTCTCCAACTTGGACATACACCTAACTGAAAAAACGTAGTCATAAAAATAGCACTTTAGTAAACTTACAAGTTAGGAATAAATCATCACTGATGTCAGACTTAGCCTTGCCCAGCAAGCTCCATCAAAGTGTACATCGACGGCAACGCATATAAAATCACAAATTTCAACTGTATATTCTTAATTCGAATAGGCCCTTTGCAGGACCCCTGTCACGTGATGCGTTGCCACGTAGCAACGAGAACTGACTGGCAAGCGGATTCG
>WUAP02158586.1:0-10100 GCA_015163945.2 Stichodactyla helianthus
TGGCGGGAAACCGGCTTAGTGTTATCATTAGCACCAATATCGCGAATATGGTCACGAATGCGATCACCAAGGCGTCTTCCAGTTTCCCCGATATAAAGATAATTACATAAAGTACATTGAATGCAATAAACAAAATTACTAGTGATACAATCAAAGTGATCGCTAATGCTGTAAGAAGATTTAGGGCCTGTGCCAGATGTACGCGAAACAATGTGAGGACATGTATTGCAACGCTTGCGAGAACAAAAGAAATTGCCAGGTTCTTTGTTAGTGGGTAAGACCCCTTTAACAAGAAAAATATGAATATTACGATCACGTTTAAAAGAGAAACGTGGACGTTCACTGAAGATGTTAGACGTTTCAGGATCGGTGGCAAGGAAATTAAAGTTGCAATTAATGATAGGCGTGATAGCACGGTTGAGAGGAGGATAAGTGATGGTCAACGGAGTACGATTATTAGGAGTAAGAGCAGATTCACGACTAACATTAGAGACTTTAGTGAGAGCACGGGAAACAACATCGTCAGGATAGTTACGTTGAAGGAAATACGAACGCATACGTTGACATTGGTTAGAAAAATCAACATCGTCACTACAGAGACGGCGTAAACGGAGAAACTGTGAGAAAGGAATAGAATCAAGTGTGTGTTTAGGGTGAGAGGATGAATAGAGTAGATAGCTGTGAAAGTCTGTACGCTTATAGTGAACACTGGTGGCAAGACCACCATTGTCAGAAATACTAACAAGAATCAAGAAAAGTGACAGAGGAGTCACTAATGTCAAAAGTAAATTCGAGAGCAGGATGAAAAGAGTTAACAAAATTAATAAAAGATTCGAGTTCAGAGCGAGAACAAGATGCAACGCCAATACAGTCATCAATATAACGAACGAAGAAAGTCAAGATGTAAAAATGTGTGGATTCTTGGCTGAAAACGTCCATGAAAACAAGCGAAATACGTTCAGCCAGCCTGCGAAACGACGTGGACATTCAAATTAAGAACTTACAACAAAACTATGACAAGATATATTTAAACGTAAGTCAATCTGTTCATACTTTGATGGAGAATACAGGCAACCAACAAGTGACAGAATTTATTCTGATGTTTTAAACAACAATTTTTCAACCATAATTTCAAGTTATAAGATTTCTCCGTTTTGCTAGTTTTTTTTTTTTCTTCCACGGAAAAGCATCAAAAGCAAAACAACAACAAAATTATTTGCCTAAAACCTTTAGCAGTGTCTGTATATAAGTTATAGAGCTTTTGAGTAATTAATATTTTGTTTTCAAACGACAAATACTCGGTAATTTGAAAGATGGCTCGCTCGCTTTCTACATATCTAAAGATTTCTCCCGGCGTTCCTAGTTTTTAATTTAATATTTTTTCAAAACAAGTTTAAAGCTTCAGCAATTAGTTATAGATATAAAAACAAGAGCTGATTTGGAAGGATGTCAAAAAGATGTCAAACGACAAATACTCGGTAATTTGAAGATAGGCTCGCTCGCTCGCTTTCTATATATCTAAAGATTTCTCCGCGATTAGATATAAACATAAGAGGCTGATTTAAACATGAATACTTGGATTGTAGTCAGGCATACGTCCAAGGTGTATCTGAGAAGATTTCTAGGACTCTGCAGAAATACGACTTCGAGAACTCATACGACCTCAAGAGCTCATAAACCGGCGTTAAATCCATTGGTTCGATGTTCCGGAAACCTAAAGATAAACCAGAGAAACAGCTGTCGACGGGTGTTGTTTACAAAATCGACTGTAAAGATTGTGACAAGGTTTACGTGGGTCAAACTAGCAGATCATTAAAAACTAGAATGAAAGAACATAAAAATGCTATTTTCCTTGGGGACAACAAGTCACTTTTGGCTGAACATGTCAAAAGAACGGATCACGATTTTTACATGCTCACAAAAATTGTCGATCAATGCCATCAATCGACACAGATTTCAAACATGTCAAAGAGCGGTATAAAAAAGTTTACTTGAAAACTCGTTTTGTCAAGCAACAATATAGGATGCTGGTAAATAAATGCCGGTTAATATTTGTATAGGTAATCACACGGTTTCGAGTTCAATTTGGGATTTATTCGCACGAGTGTGTTTTTCAAAGAGTTGAAATTGCACTCGACCTACGGTCTCGTGCAATTTCATCTCTTTGAAAAAAGCACACGAGTGTGAATTATCCCACATTGAACGAGAAACCGTGTGATTACTTAGTAATAATATACATGAAAAAATTTAAACCAAATAAAAGCAAGCAAAAACGACAACTGTTGGCAGATGTGTACGTGAAGAGGAACTGGTTTGTTTTACGATTTGTCAAAAATCGTTCACAAAACAATGATATATTTACAAAGAATTCATACTAGGAAAAATTAGAAGGAGAACAAAGATTACTTTTGATCCTTAGAAAGTTAAAAACATGTTTAGAAATCATTTGTTCGTCTTCAAAACTTCAACCATTTGACATTCTTTTTGTAAAAACTATAAAGTAAGCTTTTTATGGGAAAATTCTGCAAAACGTTCATAAATCACTATTAAATATCCTCTTTACTTGATTACTCAAAGGAAAGTTGAATACAGTTACTTTCATTTTACAAAAGTATTATTTACCTTTTTACGAATAAAGTAGCCGAAAGCCGTTGTTTTGTCTTTTTCTTCTTTTCTTTAGTCAAGTTCTCTCCGGTCTTAACTTTCGTGTCAAGTGACTTTACAGCTGCAAAAATAGCTCTACTCATGTTTTCCTTCCCTGTTAAGTCCCAAATAACAAACATCGAGGCCTCCTTTTGCAATTATCAATCATTTATGCTTGTTTTAAACTGACTTAAGCTTGAATTTTTAGCATTTTGAATCAATGTTTAAAATACAATTTCGCTATTTTGAATTTCTCACAACTTCCAGAGAGAAAGCCTGTTATGTTGCTATGGCAACTGCTATAATCTGATTGGCTTTCGCTACTTTCTATTGTTTCATTAGCCAATCAGAATTGCAGGATTTGTAATATGCACTGATATTACAGATTTTTGCAATGGGTGGTGTTACGCTTGAACTGCACTGGTCTTAGCCAATCAAAATCGAGTAATTTTTTCATGTATATTATTAACATTATAATTTAACGGATATTCCTTTTGATTAATTTTAGAATAAGGGCAACGCACTTGAGTTTAACAAACATGTTTCGGGAGTACGTCTCCCATCTTCAGTGTATAAATGATTTGCAATATACAGAGCTTAAATAGTCAAGAGAACAAAGGATTTTCTTTTACAAAATTACAATAGTTTTATATTTAATACTCCGTTCACTCCAGATAAACTTGCTTACTTACACTGTGTTTAATAAAACTGTGCTGAATTAAACGAGTTTAGTTGTCTGTTCCGTTCACACTCGTTAACAAAACCAAGAGAAGTTTACTTCCCGGTGTACTTTGCGGGAGAAGATGTTGCCTCGCTTACAAGAGACAAAATTCCCTACCCACCCTTCCTGCGTCGGAATAATGATGTGTTTTAATGCTGCAAAATGGTTGCCCGTGTTGCACATTTTCTTCCCGTTTTGACTTTGTTATTCTTGAAAAAGACACAAAAACGAGCGTAAATTCGTAAAAAACGTGCTTTGCAGCGAAGAGACTACTTACGGAGGAAATGAAAAACGAACGTTCTCCCTCACTTTCTCTCACTCTTCGCCATCTTTGTTAAACACCCTTTAAACTACCTCGCTGAGAGAAATCGTATGCAAAGAGAAGTTGAGTAACAGCGTGGAGGATATGTTTTCGTGCATTTCTCTCTTGGATAAAGTTTTTTTTACTCGTACTAAACAGTAAATGTCTTAAGGTAAAAGTTTTCAAAAGCAAAAACTGCTGGGATGTCGGCGCGCGTCAAGTTTCCGCCAAAATGCAATCGCTGAGGTAGTTTAGTTAAACACGATTTAAACCTGTTTAACACATACACGCGCGCAATGTGAACGCACAAAAATTAAACGTTTTTTATTAAACATTTTTTAAACTTGTTTAAAGTTCTGGTGTGAACGGGGTATAAATGTTTCAGTTTGTTGATTTAAGGGTGGTTTCTCCCAAATGATGTGTAGCGATTCCTTAAGTTTTAGATTGGTGCCCGAGGGAGCAGTATCCAAAATCTTAAAACAATCGCTACTACATACAGAACGACAATACTCGGAAATCGGCAGATGTCTCGAGATGCTCACGCACGCGTGTGGCAAGATGTCGAGTGGTCTCACCGACATAGCTGGCTGCACAGCCAGCACAAGAAAACTTATACACCACATTCACACGGAGCCCTCTGGGAATAGGGTCTTTAGCACTGAATAGACTACCTATTTTGAAAGATGTAAGTACTACTCTGATGTCAAAGTTGTCATTACAATAGCGTTTAAGAATTTGACGTAAGAATTTCTGTGCTGTTTTAGTTCAACTTTCAAGTGTTCTACATACTGAAATTATCCAAAATATCCCAAGAAATTCAGGCGTTTTGAATCGGCAATGTAAGGCCCTCAAACAGTATACTTGTTGAAAAAAGCGTAAATTACATACAAGCTGAACTTACAATTTTTCCTTGAAAACAGTGGTTTTTAGCTTATTAGTTCTTGCTCTGTCCTAAAGTAGTGATTTATCTCTTGGATAAAGTTTTTTTTACTCGTACTAAACAGTAAATGTCTTACGGTAAAAGTTTTCAAAAGCAAAAACTGCTCGGATGTCGGCGCGCGTCAAGTTTCCGCCAAAGTGCAATCAGCCAATCAGCATCGCGGTGGACACGGACGTACGGACGGACGGACGCGGACGGACGGAAGTGACGTATACTCAAGCCATGAAAAATCAACTCGATGGGTTACCATTTTTTTCTTAAGTATGGTGCTCCGCTCGCGCGGACCTTCGGCCAGCGCGGAAGCTCCGCTAAAAAGTCAGGTCCTTCCCTCCTTGAAAAAACTGCCGTATATACATGCTTCATGTCTATCTCATCATTTGGCTTTGTGCTTCGTGGAAAATGTGGTTGTCCTGCTGGTATAGATGGATAATGCAACCATATAGCTAATACATTGTTTGCACTAGAGTTCTATCAAAAAAAAAAGAAACATGCAAATACAAGAGAAGATGATGTGTCATGCACATCCAAAGCTCGTACTTGGAGTGTGCCTCGCAAAAGGAAAGGTCCTGTTCAGCCAATCAATGAAAAGAAATTCAGCAAACATGTATATGGAAAGCCAATAAGATACGTCAACATATGTTCCAAGTAGATAAAGACTTTAGAGCTCCACATTAGAGAAAATGGTCTTGTGAAAAGGTAAAGTCTATGCTAAATAAACTTAAGGAGGTCCAACAAGAAACTGGTAAAAACATTGGATGGTGTCATGTTCTACCACTAGAACTGCCTGAGAAGAGAAGTGAAGATAATTTATCACCATGTATCAATGAAGAACCAAGTCAACAGTACAATGAGGAACCAAGTAATGATGAGCTAATATCGCCTATTAAGGAACAACCGGTATCACTAGAAAAGATCAAAGAAAGGTGTGAGAAAATAAAGAAGAAATTGTTTTTCAGTCCACAAGATGCACAGAAGATTAAAGAAGAAACAAGGGAGCGATCAGGCAGTTCATTTTGGCATATGCACAGAAAGAGTAAGATAACCGCGTCAAAATGCTACAGAATTGCTGTTATAAAAAAAGTCAACATCACCAGCAAATTAGGCCAAAAAAGAGTGTCTGTATGCACAGATGAAACCTATTGCTAGTATAATGAGAGAGGGGTTAGCAAAAGAACCAGAGATCCTTGAACAATAAGAGAAAATTCAAACACAATCTGGACATACAGGTCTAACTGTATCAAAATCAGGATTAGTGATAAGAAAAACTGATGGATATTTAGGAGCAAGTCCAGATGGAATAGTCAATGGCCCCTCTTGTCAGTGATCCAAAAGGTCTTTTGGAAATGAAGTATATTCAAACGGATCAGGATGAATCACTGCAAGAAGCCCTTGTAAGTAAAAGAATGTGGATTCAGGATAATAGTTTAAAAATAAACAGGCATCATCAATATTACTATCAGATGCAGCAAACAATGTATGTGACAGAATGTAAATGTATTGATTTTGTTGTCAAAGGATCAGGAGCCCAAGATTTATACGTTGAAAGAATCATGTTTGACAGTTTTTGGTGGGACAATGTAAAAAAACAAACTGACCAATTTCTTCGACACCTACATTTGTCCAAAACTTGCAAACCCAAGATTGAGAAACGGACTTTCACGAATGCCATGTTTGTTTAGAAATGATTAATTAGTACTGCCACATTCCGTAAATAATTCTATCACTATTTGAAAGTGCAGGAAATAGCCAAATGCACAAGTTAGTTTAATTTTTTATTCACTACTGTATTGGCTTTAATTAAAATTTGTTCCTTGTTACATACTACTTATTTATAAGCTTAAATATCGTTTCATTGTTAAATAAACGCTATAAAAAAATTAAAATGACAAGCAATATGGTTAAACAAATAAAGAAATAGGTAAGTAAGAAAGTGATTTTGTTTATTTATGAAATCAATAGTGGAAGAAAATTTGAAAGAGCACCATCATGCTGAAGCAAATCATTAGAATTCTGTAACTAGAGAAACAAACATAGAACTCTATGTCTTTGTCACTTGTTTTCTATTGGTCAATGTCAAAGCGTTTGTTGTTAATTTCATATTATAATTTTCTAATTTCCTTCTTCGCCTCTTGTTCTTCATGTTGTAAGTGATTGCTTTCTTCTCTCAATTTAGTTAGTTCTTGTATTTGCTTCTCAAGAAGTATTCTTAATTCGGTTTGTTTTTCCTTTTCATGATTTTGAGCTCTCAGTTCTGTATCATTAAGTTCCTGACAATAATCCTCCAAGTAATCCACCTCTGTGTTTGGCGTAGTGACTTCAACCGCATCAGTGTGGCTTTCCCTTACATCGCTCTTTCTTCGCTTTCTCGTTGAAGTTACTTCCTCGACAGAGAGCTGTTTAATTTCTCGTCTTTCTTTTGCTGGTTCTGACCAAGGGAAAATCGAAGGTAGATGCATGCGACTGAGCTTTCGTCCCCCCTCCTCAGTGAAGCGAACAGATTCCTGTATTTGGTGAAGACAGTTTTAAACTGTCTTTCTTTATAGGGAACATTGTATTTTTTTCTCAATTGCGGATCCTTAGGAATACAATAGAACTCCACTTCTGGTGATTTGTTTCTGTGGCTTGAATAACAGTTTGGTACCTAACAGTTGCTTTGTTTTGGCATCTTCGCGTAACTTTTCTATATAGACAAAATGGCGCAGCTGTCACCTGTAACAATCCAAAGCGCGTTAGCGCCGCATTGCTCGTACCCAATCCCCGGCTCGTTTCCAAAGTGGCGAATTGAGAATGTTGATTTCATAGGTAGCCCAAGCAATGCATATTTATCTATTTATGCATATTAATGAGCTAATTTGAAATTTTCACTTGATCGTTAAAAAGCGTTCTGAAAATTCTCGAAAATATAATATGAGGAAAATATTTTCTTCCAAAAAGTCTCTAGAGTAATTGTTTTATCTCGAGGACTTCATAAATCTACTCCATATTTACCCGTTCGGGGTTTGATTTTTGACGTCTCTTCCGGTGACCTTGAGAGTCAGGTAGCAAGTTCGAAAATCGAGCCTCGTCGTTTTCTATCATAATTTTTAAAAATTATGATAGAAAACGTTTTCAAATAAATATGAAACGAAGGTGGTAGATAGAGAGTTAAATGAAGCTTAGATCTGCCAGATTTTAGATATCTGTAATATGGAATCCAGGAGAAGCCGTTAAAGTTGAAAATTTGAGGATGATTTTTGGAGCCGAAGTTGCCCACCTATGTCTTTTTCTACAACGGCCAATTTCAACCAAAAATTCAAACGTCATTTTCTCGTAAAATAGAGTCTTTGGAGTAGATTTATGAAGTCCTGGAGATAAAAAAACTACTCGAGAGACTTTTTGGAAGAAAATATTTTCCTGATATCATATTTTCGAGAATTTTCAGAACGCTTTTTAACGATCAAGTGAAAATTTCAAATTAGCTCATTAATATACATAAATAGATAAATATGCATTGATTGGGCTACCTATGGTTGATTTGAAAACAAAACTCTTTCCAGTTGTACTTCCCAAACTGATAAAGCATGTGTAAGAGATTTACCCAGGTGCAACTGCTTCCATGGAGCTGCTAACTTAGCAGCTCAAGAGTATTTATCAACTTGATTTCATGGAAGAAAATCGAAAAAAAAAAAAAAAAAAAAAAAATTTACATTAAAACTTAACATTATCAACAGCAGTGTCCCATATATTTTATACAACCTAGAAAAGTATTTATGTGATAAGGCAGTGAAATATTGTTGAAAATTAGATATAATCTACCCTTCTTTCCATTAAGCAATTTAGAAATTGCCCCTCTCTTTTGGTGTATTACTTGACATTGTGCTCCTCCCTTTTAGTCAGAACCCCCTCCTGATGATTATCGGCACAGTCCCTAATTCAAAGAACGCGAGCTGATTGGTCGAATTTTGATGAGCTGTCATTTCGAGTTTACGTGGGTACACCTACTTTGATTGACCACTGTGGAACAGTCATCTTCTATAAAACTTAGGTCGTCAACGGCTATGAAACTGTTATTAACGCGTCCAATTAATATAAGCTGGAACGAGAAACCAATAGAAAAATCTGCCATTACTATTTACTTGAGAAAAAGGACAAACGACAATAAGATAATTATATACATGTTTGGATTCTATTATTACACCTATTTCATAATTATGCAACCTAAAGCACGTCAGACGTCTGGGATTTTGTTTTCCGTCAATCAAAATAATTACTAACTCAGACTGTTGAAATTTTGATTGGCGGAAGCCAAAATCCCAGACTTTTGCAGTCGCCGCTCAATGTCTGGATCGCGTAATTTTGAAAATAGGAGTAATCTTTTATAAATTGATTTATTAATAACTTTTTCCCCCACTTTTATATATATATATATATAAAGGTCGTGGAAGATCTCATGAGAAAAGATTCATGAGAGGGGAAAGCTTGAATTTATGGAATATAATTGTTTTGGCAATGGCAGAAAAATAGTTATATCATTCAAACGAGTTCCTAGTAGAAAATAAGCTATACAAACAGCAAACACAGATCCAGCCAAAGAAAGAAACTTCATGCAAACCTTTCCTATTGAGTTTTCAGGTATTTCCACTTGTCCAAATGTCCATTCGTCAGATTTCAGTTCTGCAGCTCTCCAAATACGATTTGTTCTTGTAACATTTTCAAAAACAACCTCAAGAGTCGATGAGTTGGTTTGGTCAGAAATGACGTACCAGAACTGCAAGCATGTTGTAGTGGACTGGCTCCAGTTCATGGTTAGCTTACCATATCCGTTCTGGACATGATCCTTTGGTTTTAGGATAACGTAGGTGCCTACAGATATTGGTAAATCTTTTAAAGTCAAATTGACTTGAGGAGAATACAACAATACAACTTTGGGCTTAAACAAGTATATTTTAGTAGTCAGGGCGTCATAATGGCATAACTAAAGGCACAACCAGTGCGCTCTTACTGGCCAATAACAAACGACTGCATTCAATAGCTGTTATTACGACTGCATACAGATGAGATGCAAATGACCTTCATGCATTGTATTGACCCGATAGCTTCACTTGAATGATTTTTAAAACAAAAGATTATCTCTTTGCAGGCTCAGCTATAATAACAGCAATTGCTGGGAGCGCGCGCGTGCATTATGAGAGCACCGTCTGCGCACGCGCTCTTACTTGAGGAGAAAATGTACTTTCATCACATAATGAAAAATCATATATTTAGGCTCTAAAAGAGTAGTTTGAATCGTTTTTTATAACAGAAATAAAAAAAATTGCTCGCTGTGCTGTGTGCAGTTATAAAGCACTTCATAAAGCACTTCCCATTGGGGCTTTTCATAGTCTTAAGGTGACTGGCTACTATTGGATTTTATATTTAACTTTTTTTAAAATAGCATCTTTTTTAACGGAAATTTAATGCTGATTTCAAATATGAAAAGAAAAATAGGGTGTCCCGAACTACTTTTTGAGATAATC
>WUAP02158608.1:0-10100 GCA_015163945.2 Stichodactyla helianthus
AACCTTTGTACTAATTCATCCACCCCAGCCTTTCCCTGCTGACTATTCAAGCCCTCCCCGTGCTTTAAGTTTCTTGAGATATTTATCTGGTATATAAGCACATGCACGTGACACAAATGGCGCGTCCTGATTGGAAAAAAAACTTATGAATTATTAATGATATAATAATAATAATAATAATAATAGTAATAGTAGTAATAATAATAATAATGATGAACTTTATTTAAAGGTTTGAAAAGTATTTATAAACACACACCAGCTTAGCTAAAGCTGGGCCTTCTCAAAAAGAAAAAATATTAAGTATAAAATATAAAAAAAGGGAAAAAATAAAAAAGCTAATAAGAAATTATAAACATCACTATTCTAGAAAATATTTATATGCCTTATTGATTGATTTTGTAGATTTAATATCAACAGGCAAACTATTATATAGGATGACTCCATTGTAACGAAAATTCAGCGGGTTAAAATATACAAGTGGCTAAATGACTGGCAGGCATTTAAAAACACTTTAAATATTTTTCAATTTTTAATATCGAATTTCCTAAAAAGAAATCATATATATTTAGAGATTTGAATTTGTACTTATTTCGAAAATTGTAAAATATAATAAAAGGATGAGGACGTTTTTTAATAAAAAAAAATTTAAAAACACTAAATGGCCGGCAGTTCCATATTAAAAAAAAAAAAAAAAAAAAATTAGCGGAGTTGATGAATAATACGAACCAAACTGTTATTAAGAAGTGCGAGTGATTGCAAAGGCCATATTCTTCGTTTTCACGTTACATCATCTGGTGGATTTTAACAAAAGACTTCTCATTAGGTCCTTTTGTTTGTTCCACCATGGTCGCCTTGTCTTTCTCTTTTGGTCTTCTTGGGAATGGTTAAAAACGATCAATTACTTAATGCCAGTTCTGTCTGTTATGGGACATTTGCGGACGGAGCCACGGATCAGACGACCGACTGCCGGCCAAGAAATTGAATACACTAAATTGCCATTTAGAGTATTAACTACCGGCCATTTAGTATTTACACGACCCCCTTGTACATAATTATGAAAAATTATACACCGCTACTATAAACATGTAAATAGGCATTTTTGAAAATGTCAGAAATTTTTGTTGCCACCCCCTCGATGTTTAAATAATGAACCGTCCCATATGTAACCAGTACTCAGCTATTAATCATCACAACTGCTTTTATTGAGGTGGGGGTGGGGGGGAGGGGGACCGATAGGAGGTTGTTACGGAGGCGCCTTCACTCAAAACACACGTAAACAGGAAAGACTTTGGTAGTATACACTTGATCAGGTACACGGAGATGGAATAATATTGTCAGTCAACTACATACCACTGTTAAATTTTTTTATTCCTTTTCATTTATCTTTTTTTCTTTTCTTTTTTCTTTTCATCTATCTTTACAATTTTTGCCAAATTATTATTGTCTACCTCCTCTTACCATAGCAGGGTCTACGGCATTTTCTTCCACTGACATATTTCGAGTTGGTCCCTGAAAACATAATCGCAAAGAATACACATTCAGTTTTCATTCCTCAACTTCCTTTGACTAGACAAAATGATTGCCATGGAAATTAAAAATGATCACAGACTCTTACTTCAGGTGTAATTATAATTATTACGCATTCCCAAATATATGGCATCCCCTTGAGTATCATTTTTCTTTAGTCTTACCACTACCAAAAGAATAAAGGTAAGATTGTTATGATTTGACTGACCTGAGGGTTGGGTTTTTCAAGGTCCCATATTCTGACAGTTCCATCAGCTGAACATGACAGAATTCGACGAGGATTTGTCTGGATCAAAAGAAAGATGTTACCGAAAAAAAGATTAAAAATTAGGGAAATGAGTGCATGAATAATTCAATCAAAAGAAACCTACTTTCCCATCCCATAAAAATCTATTGCAAAAATTAAGTTGAAATATTAATGAAGACATGTATAAATAAGCAAATGAATAGAAATGAAATATTATCCAAAAGGAGCCACATAAGAGTTATCAGAACTGTAAAAGCAGGTAATGTAGCATTTCATAGTTTCCCACAATCTCTTCTTCAAAACTAACCAGTATTTTCATATCATAATTTGTTATTTTAGTTTAATTCATTTACTGTGATTCTCAATGTTCTGTGAACTTGGTAGCTATAAGCTGCCTGTTGAAATTACGCTTTTCACTGCCGCCAGTCAAAAATATAAAAGCTACTGACTGATTGTATGATTGATGGCAGTGAAAAACCAATTTCACAACAAGGCATTGAAATGTCTGAGTTTGCAGAATAATGAGAATCGTAGTAATGGGCTTCCTGTAGTTTGTAGGCTTCTTACCCTGACATACAATACAGGACCCCTGTGTCCCTGCAAAGTCCTTAAACAAGTGCATGTTACCATGTCCCATTCTTACCCTGACACACAATACAGGACCCTGTGTCCCTGCAAAGTCCTTTAACAAGTGCATGTTGCCATGTCCCATTCTTACCCTGACACACAACAGTGTCCTTGCAAGGTCCTTAATTAAGTACATGTAGCCATGTCCCATTCTTACCCTGACACACAATACAGGACCCCTGTGTCCCTGCAAGGTCCTTAAACAAGTACACGTTGCCATGTCCCATTCTTTAATCAAATTATCTCTATCAATCACAAAAATATTAGTTAAGGATTAGTATAGATGCTCTGGTAAGTACACTGCATTCTAAGGAGACTACATTTAGGAATGGTTCCACAGTAGTCAAAATTTGGCAGAAACAATACACCCCTTGAACTAATAATTTTCAATCTGGGGCTCAAAAGAAAAGAATTCTCTTCTCTTGAAAGCCTATCCTAAAACTTTTCCTTAATTGAATTTCCTCCACTGTTTTGACACCCAGGTAGGAATTTAGTCTTGTTATAAATAGGAATTTAGTACTGTAATATTCTCTTTTATTTGTCTAATTTTAACGGCTTCTATTGAGTGGTTTCTACATTCGAGTTCTCTTCGCTGGTTCCTATTCTATATCTTCTTCTAGTCTAGAGTGCTTTCGTTTGAGTTTCTTTTTGCACATGGCGGGTTTCTATGGCAACTTCCAAATATGGGAATGTGCAATGGTAATAGACAGAAAATTTAACAAATACTGTCATTAAAGGGTCTATATGTTTACAGGGGCAGATCCAGGAATTTTTTGTAGTATTTGTAGTATTTGCAAGTGAAAGGGGTACCATTATGGACCAATTCTTCTTGGGCATATGTTTTCCCATTTCAGAACACATGTCATTCCCTTGGGTATTGTTTCTGCTTCTTGGTAACGCTTGAGAAGATAACATTTACCTCAAACATGAATGGATGAACCTCAAACAAAGAAACTTATTCTCAAGGGATTGACCATGTTGACACATGGTTTGAAATGAGAAAACATTACTCCCAAGTGGGTTTGGTCTATAAGACTTTGGAGTAGGCCACTTGTCTGACATCCTTGCCCTACATCTGCCACTATGTTTCTCTCTGTGTCCTCGCATTTTCAAACACTTAAAAACAAGTTCATCTTTGCATGAACAAATGTTAGCTACTAGTATTTGATATGTTTTTCTAATCCCTAGGCACCCTCTACCAGAAATTTCAAAGCTTGATATCCCACAGAAAAAAGTAAAAAAGTATTTTTTCAATACTTACCCTCCCCCTGAGAGAAAGTGTTCACCAGTTAGAGAAGCACAAACAGAATTAACGTGACCCTCATGAGCCTGGATAGCAGCCTCACAATGACCTGTATTAATGTCCCAGAAAAACAGCATACCATCTGCTGATCCACTTATCACAAGGTTTCCCACCACCTAAGAATATAATGGAGACTTGTGTGAATCAAAATATCAAGTCTCAAGGCAAACTCAACTAATCACAGCATAGCACTTGAATGTGCAGCCTACAGTATATTCACAGTAAGGTAGACAATGGCATAACACTGAAATTAACTTCCTATTGTTTACATGTGAATCATCCAATCACAATACGTAATAGTTCACAGCTGTATTGTCATATATGGTTCTAAAAAAAGTTCATTCCCTTCTAGCCCAATGTGTGTACAAGAAGAAGAGAGCTAGCATGAATCACTCTGTCTCCAATATCTGGTGACAGTCACATGCTGCATTGTCACATAATAAATTTATCATTACATCCCCCTCTTCATACAATGACAAAGAAACAGAGTAAGGAAAATAATGAAAACATAACAATGAAGAAACAAACAAACAAACAAATGCATGTGCGAGTCCATATATTATCAAAAGAGTAACACAACACATAAAGTTCCATCATTCTGAAATATTGTCTATTTATGTGATATATACAATATGAGCTGAAATGCTGTATCTGATATACAAGCTTGAGCTGCAGGCAAGAGCTTGTAATCAGATACAGCATCGCCACTCATATTGCATTTTGCTATGATACGTCTAGGTTAGCTAGATCGTGTTTGACTAAAATTTTGAACATACATGTTAATTGGGCTGAGAAAATCAGCTTTAAATTTATGCAAATCAGGACGATTCTGTACGAGATGTACAAGCTCCTCCATGCTTATGATTTTCTATTGTCTTTGCCTCATTAAATATTCATGAGTATCATAATAAGAACATAGTCTTTCATATGACTGGGTAGCTTGACAGGATGTCCACTCCTAGTTGTCTTGCTTGGTGTTTGCTCTGTTCTCTGGTGTGGACTCACTAGAGTTCTCTGGAAGGTGTTCTGGCCTTATCTTGCGTGTCTCTTGCTTCATTGAGGCAGGTGTTTGTGTTAGACAGATTGGTGCTCTCTGTCTCTTGGGTAACCACAAGGTGTCTTCTGTTGCATCTGAAGTCTCTTCCATCTTCTGTTTTGATTTGATAAGATCTGATATCAACTTTTCCTTGTACCTTTGCTTTAACCCAAGGTTTGTGTGAATGACGTGCTCTGTTGTGCTTAAGTTTCTCTACTAGGCCTTGGGAATGCTCAGCTTCAGCAAAGCAGTTGTTATAGGCGAGGAGGTCCTGGTCTTTCTACTGAATATTAGATTAGATTCTTTGCCAGTTTGATGCATTTTCTGCCTTCCTGTTTGACTGGGGAAATACTAGTGAGCTTGTGACATGCCCAAAGCAGTATTTGGCTGTGAAGTCTAAACTCAAGAGAGTTGAAAGGAGGGCCATTGTCAGATATCAAAATGCAACTTTCTTAACTTCCCACGGATTTCCTTAGCAGTTTTCAAGGACAGTCTGTCAATCTCAAAGAAGCTTGAGTAGTAGTCTACCATAATAAAGTAGTTGATTTGGTTTAATTCAAAGAGATCACAGGCAATCTTTTCCCAGGGTTGTGCAGGTATCTCATGATTAAGGGCTCCTTAGCTTGTTCATGTGGGTGATTTATGCAAACTGAATATTTCGATATGAAGTCAGACAGTTCCTGATTCATTTCAGGCCAGTAGATAGTTTCTTGCTCTTCAGATGCAGCCTTGTATTCTGATGTTATCAGTGTGCAGTCGTGATATGTGTGATCTGGCACTTTTTGGGATGACTAGCCCCCTTGAAGACCAAACCATCTTGGATAGACAGTTTATATCGGAAAAAAGTACCTCTTGTAGATTTCCTTCCCCAATGAAGATGTCTGTGTATTGTTCTGTTACATCTTTAAGACTCAATGGATTGCGTGACTGTTGATCCAAGGTCATGACGTTTTCTTTGTTTACAGTTATGCACTGTAGTGGTTGCACAGCTTGGGCACCCAGTAGCGGAGTCAGACCCCTGTCAACAATGTGGAACTCTATCTATAGCTTGTCGTTTTTTGGCTTACAAACAAAAGCCGTAGTTTTGCCGATAACTTGCATCTCCGATTTGTTAAACATTAACAAATGAGTGTTAGTTTTCTTTAAGTGTCTGCACTGTTCATTCTCAATACTTACAGAGAGATCAAATGCCATATTATTATATACCAAGTGTCAAAGTTCAATTTTCCCCAATTTCTATCGCAGGGTTTGCCGCAGCCCGGGGGGGGTTCGGGGTAAAAGTATCACTTATCAGACCATTGTCAAATACGGTCTACAGCTTTTAAAAAAGGTAGATTCCCCGAACCACACAAAAACACAGACAAGGTCAATATTATAAGTGGTAATCATCAGAACTTAACTTAAAACTAGAGATCAAAATTAAAAATTCCCAAACTACTAAAAGACGAATATGCAGGAAAATTAGAAACTATCGTCAACAAGGGTAGAGAAAAAAATGTTGATTCATTGGTGGAGGATTTTACAAAAACACTAAAGGAACTAAACCTAAAGGCAGGTTTTAGCTATTCTAAAAAGGGCCATAATATACCAAATCAAAACCCTTGGTTTGATAGTGAATGTAATTCCGAAAAGAAATTGATAAAACAAGTCGGTAAATGTCTTTGTCTTGACCCAAAAAATAAAGACCTACGCAAAGAATTAAGAACAAAGAAAAAGAAGTTTAGAAGGTTATGCAAAGTCAAAAAAAAAAAAAAAGAAAAAAAAAAGAAAAAAAAAAGAAAAGAAAAGAAAAGAAGAGAAAAAAATGAAAATTAGTGAAATAGATTTCAAAAACCCTAAGAGCACTTGGGTATGCTCGTCGTATCTCTTAGGGGTAAAAATCAGTGATTTGGTATCTGTTAGGGTGTTAAAATTGAAGTTTAGAATTTCAGAATTCCCTGGTATCTTTTAGGGTATCAAAAACGGGAGAGCTCATCGCTTTTCACAGTGGAGTTTATGTTTATAGTTACACAGAGCTTTGGCGCTTTCAGTCATACTTAACATTTCAAGTCTTTTAATCCAATTTTATTTATTTATTAGTGGTATCTCTTAGGGGTTAAAAATCGCCCAGCCACACCCTTTTTAAAAGACTTCCGGTATCTTTTAGAGGTATTTTTGAAAATTTCCGACGAGCGCATACCCGATAGTTTTACCCCGGAGTCCCCCCCCCTGCCCTGTGCCATAGTTGCTACACTTCCTACCCCATGTAGGGCATTGTTCTTTCTTGCGTACGTGCTGCTTTCCACAGTACAAACACTCTGAACTATTTGGATAGTGTGGCTTGGATCTGTCAACGATGACGCTCCAAGACCCTGTTTTTTCATCTTTGTTTGTCTTGTTGTGGATTTTGTTTTCAAAGCATGTTTTAAGTTGTCTTGCTTGGCCTGCAAACGTCCACGTCTTTAGCGTAAGGTCCTTCTTCTCTAACAGTTTCTTGCGTAGATTGTTTTTGATTCTTGTTCCGATTACTATTCTGTCTCTTATCAAGTCTTCGCATAACGTCCCATAATAATTTACATAACATTGCTAGGCTTAGTGTCGATCGTCTCGTTATCGAGTTGACCCTTGTGTTAATTTTGTATCTTTCGTATATGACATTTGTTTCACTAACGCAGTATGATTCAAACTTTTCTAGGACCACGTCGATGTCTGTTGCGTCTGTATCGCTTGAGAATTCGAAGCCATCGAAAACCTCTAACTTTTCGGGTCCAATGCATGTTAGAAGACTGGCCGTTCGGAGTTCTCTGCTTTCGTTGTTGAGTCGCGAAGCCATCTCGTAGATTGACCAGGCTCATTAATTTTCCAAATCATTTCTAGCTCAATTTGTTGTAGCACCATACCTCAACTTCATACTTATTCTGATAGCCCACTCTGGATACTTTATTTGATTGCACACAATGAGAACTAAATCGAGGCTTTGTGAAAACAAAATAATCGATGTTTTGTTTTCATGGAAACACTGAAAACACCCACAGGAAAACACTTGCGACATTTTTTACATCTCTCCCCTTTTGAAGTACTGTACATAAAAAATGATGACCCTCCGCTTATTTGCACCCCTCTCCTCCTGCTAATTAATGATAGATCCCTCTCCCGCTTACTAGAACAGCTGTCACACCATCCTGATGTCCAGTAAAGACTCTTAACACTTCGCCATCGTAGACATCCCAGAGTTTTAGTGTTCTGGACAAATAAAATAAGAAAACATATAATTTAGAGTTTTTAGAGGAGACTTGGTAGTGACAAAGAAAGAGATCTTGATCAGTTATGGTACTAAAAATGGCTTCCCATTGTTTTGGCTGCCATGATTGCCAATTTGTGGTAGAATGTCTCATAGTTCATCTGAACTTGGGCACTGATTAGCTATTGAGAGGGAATTTAAAGTGGAATCTGAATTCAACGTTATGCAGGCAGCCCACCCACACACATACAGCTGCTTAAGAATGGAGCTTGAAAATAACCAAAAAGACAGTAAAGCCTCAGTCTGTCCACTATATATGGGATTTAAGAAAAATTCATTTCCTGACTCAGGAATTCCACATTGAATTCCAACTTGAAAAACTGATACCACTTTTCACTTGAATTTAATGTGGAATTCCCTTGTCAGCCAATAAATTTTCCTATGGAACAGATTTTGCATGTCAATAAAAAGCTTGCGACACAAACACGGTTGTGATGTGGTCAAAGCAAGGCAAGACATGTCAAAATTCTAGAAAACAATCAGTCGTGGCAAGGCACCCTTATGGCACTGATCGTGCTGGGCGCTTTTCAGTCCTACAAAATCTGCTCTGATGGTTCCTTATTACGTGAATTCCAGTATATAATATCATTGTTTATAGGTACGTGACTCACTTATCCAAAGATCCACTCAATATGTATTGGCCTCCAAACTCAAGAGATGTCACAACACCTGCAAACGTATTAAACAACATCAATGCATATTCTCCCTGGATTTGCACTTTGTGTGTGTGCGTAGGGGGGGAGGGGAGGGGAAGGATTGGTTGGGTGAAGACGCTAGGAAAATAAAAAATTAGAACAAAAAATGGGCACATCAACAGATAGTTTAGGCATGATGAATTTTGTCCATTTCAGACCTTGTGTCATCCTTTTGAAGAATTAGATTCTTTGTTTTATGGCTCATATGTATTAAGGACGTTCGCGGGCATTGCTCGCGCGCAGCATTTCTGAGCACGTCACATTATATTGCGTGACAAGCTAACTTGCGAGTTTTAAGTTTTCAAATCAAGCTTTGATCGAAAATATTATTCAAAAATGCATAGAAATCATCTAGAAGTGGAAAAATTATAAAATAAGAAAGTGTTGAGCCGTCAAGACTTTGATTCATAAGCTAAGAAAACAGAAAAACAACGGATGAGGGTTTTGAAAAGTTTCCGCGCGCCATATGTCACGCTTTTTTATTACATATACTTAAAAAAATCTTAGAGATGAGCATTCTCTCAGTTTTTTAAAAAAATTGATTTATTTTTCGCAGCGAAACGCGACTTTATCTGCTTCATTTCGATTCGCGAAAGCGGCAAAAAGCACCATTTTCGTTCCACATGTACCTTCTCTTTTTCCTCGGAAAAAATATTGGTTTTAATACCGCTTAGGAAGGAATCGTTCTAAAAGCAGTTTATTAATTGCAAAGTTATTCTAATACCTTTTCCCACAATGATGTGTAAGTTTTTGGCCTAAATTATTTTTTTGTTTTCGTCTCTTGATAACTTGTCACGCAGCTCATGATGGGCGCGAAATCACCGACTTCAAAGTCATTTTACTCGGAAGATCGAATGGTGACCCCCCATTTTTTTTGCGTTTACTTGTGTGTCTAATATTGTTTTATCAACTGTCAAAGTATCAGAAAATTTTCATTTACTTTGGATTTCCCCGCGAACGTCCTCAATGTATCTTCTCAGTTATTTTTTAGAAACAAAGAAATAAAACCCAAGGGAATGACACGCAATCTGAAATGGGGAAACATTACTTCCAAACTAAAGAGATCCATTAATAAGTAATGGTAAAGAATGCTTTTAAGTTCTGGTAGTTTTTGTATACCTACCATCATGTGCATTTATAACTTTTATACATTCCCAGGTAGTTATGCTCCAGACACGTATAGTATGGTCATGTGACCCACTCACTCTATCAATTAATAAATAGGGTAATAAATAGTGATTAATAATTTGAATTACTAGAAGTAGATTAGTGATGATTCACAATTAAATAAGTTATGGACCATTCATTTATCACTGGAAAAAATTTTCGATTTCCATACTATGGAAATAGCGTGGAAATTTCGATTTCCAGAAAATTTCCATAGT
>WUAP02158630.1:0-10098 GCA_015163945.2 Stichodactyla helianthus
CGGAAATCCATACTGCGCCTCAGCTTTCAAGGGAATGTCTCGGGGGTATGGTTAGTGTGTTCACCGATTTTTTGAATTAATTACCGTGGCAGACCCGGGTTCGAATCCCGAAAGGGTCACGTTTTCACTTCTCTTTTTTTTCCTTTCTTCTTCTTCTTCTTTTCCGTTTTTATTTCTTTGCTGGTTTCAGAAACGATAACAGTTATTGAGTTATTCTCTCTTTACCAATTTTCTTGGTGTTATTTTTACTTTTTCATTATAAAAGCTATAGAACAAAACATTCTCAGTCAAGATAAAAACATTTTCGTTTCTTAATAATTTACAAATTTATGTTTCTCGATTAAGTTGAGTTACGATCACACATACATATTGTAATCATACTGATGATAGTGTGTGCACGTCGAAGCGTGTGTTTGTAAAACAATATATTAAAAGTATCGTGGTTTTTTGAAACTCACACACACACGATTCCGGTCACTGCTTCATCCTCTCCCCACATTTCAAACTAACAATGCTGAACCTGGTTCTCCCTTTGGTAAAACTCTCGTGCATTCAATTTAATACTTTTGGTCAATTTTTATCCTTTTAAGAGTAAAAGATTATATCGCTAGCTGTCCTTCCAAACAATCAATACGTGCTTTGTGAACTCGAGTAGAACCCGGTACTCCTCTCGATTCGTAAAAGGCGAATGCTCCTTCCCGGAGTTACCCATAATTCTCCTTGATTTAGCGCGTGCAAACGAGGTCAGGGTCTGGTTAGGGGCAAAGTATGTGAAGGAGACTACGGAAATTGAACAGAAAACAGTGTTTCGTCAATAATGTGAAAGAAAGATGTAAATGGTTTTACCAAATAGGATATCTGAATAACAGAACTTTTCCTAATCTTGCTTTGATACAGCCAGACGTATTTTCCCAAAACTAAGATTATTTTTCAATGTTTTTGTCCCCTGACTACGCTGGCGCTTTGAATGCAAAAAGATAGACTAAAAAGATTCCATTTCCTTAAGGAAAAAGCAAGTTCTTTTTATTGTTTTGTGGCAAGATGGCCGCCAGAAAAATCCTCTATAAACCGACCCAACTTGCACTGAATACCATGCTTAGATCAGATATCATTAAAAAAATTCACATGACAATGGTTTTCAGAAGTTTTTAGAAAAGAAAGTATGTCCCAAAGACTGGGGCTTACGTTAGTTCAAGAAATACATGAAAAGGATAGGGAAAAAGTTTCAGAAATCTTCTCAAAGGTAAATCCCAAAGACACTAGCGCATGTCTGCCCTCCATTGTCGTTCTCGCTGACGTCTTTCAGGTCTTCACCGAACCACAGTCGCAGTTCTTGTCCGGCCGCCACGTACAGAGGGTCATTGAACCGCTGGAAGACGAGGATGTCAGAGCTGGAATCAAACTGTTCCATGTTGTACCAAAGATCCGACTGTTCGTGAGTAAGGAAATGGTTCTTCGGGAAGACGATTTTGTTGCTTGAGGTCGTGATCACTGTGTTCAGCGGTGTTTTGCCAAGGAAAGGGTGGGAGGTCGCACAGCCCCATTTGCTGTCGTACTGGGCTGGGTTCTTTGCGCATGAGCTTTTGTCGCACGTGACTGTACCGCTGACGTGGACCAATTTGATTGCAGCTAGAAAACCCTCTACTTTGATATTGAAGCCGCCGAACTGGTTATCGCGGGCTCCAAAACAGATGCGATCGGTTGATAGGTTGAGCCATTTCGCTGAAAAAATGCAATAGAAAATACGTTAAAAATGCCAAAAAAGAATTCTTCGAAAACCTGCATTGTTTAGATGCATTTTTTTTTTTCGCACAGCCCTTTCATTAGACAATTAGAAAAAAGTTAAGTAGCAATTCGACTCGCTCGAAGCCCTTCATTTATTGGCGCGAAAACTGAGCAAAAGTAACGTGGGCTCTGGGAGCGAATGAGTGGACTGGGTAATGAAAAACTTTAGTTCATGCTACGCATGCGCAAATTAAGTCTATACCAAACCCTTTCAGTCTCGACCGAGAAAGAATGGAAAATGAATGCACTCCCTAAAAATAATAATGAAAATAGAATGAAATATAGTAAAATAAACGAAATGGTTACAGTTCCACCAAGAAAACCGCGAATACCTAAAATACGTCTGGAATGTAAAGCATCGTGTTTTGACCAATCACATGCGAGAATGAATTCATTTCTAACGAAATTCTAATTAATTTTCGCATGTGATTGGTCAGAACACGATGCTTAACATTCCAGACATACTTTAAGTTCCCTTAGTTGGACTGTGAGTTTGTGGATGGCAATGTTTATTTGTTTTATTAGGCAATCCATCGACCGGAACTAAGGTCCTTAGACGAAAGTCTTTAAGTCCGGATCAAGCTAATCCATGAATGGCTACCATGGGATGGATTAAATTAACGGGATTAGTCTAAGTAAGGTGTCAATGTATCCTTCAATTCATGTTCAATGTAATGCTGGAATTGATATCGCAATGGGAACTGTTTCTTCACAGATCCGACCCTTTCCATACATCAGTTCACTGGTCAAACAATTCGAAGCATCCCATTGAAGGTGCGAGGTACAAATTTGAATAATCCTTTGAAACAACCTTGCAGCCTTGACTGAATGCTTTGTGTTTGACCAGTGAACCGATGTGTGGAAAGTGATCAACCAACGTCACCCCTCCCATCTTTTAAGTCATTTGAGCACAATACCAGCTCTCATGTCATCGAGTTTCTGATGCCGCTTTTATGAAAAAATGCAAGCTAAAGGGAACGAACCAGTCTGGCTGACATGAAACAGATTTAAAGAAATATGGTTGTGCATCCGTGAAAATCCTCTTCCTATCTTCCAATATGTCTGCCATTACAAGATTGTAAAAACCTATATAATACTTTCTTAGCAGTCTCTGATATGCTACTCTCTTATGACCCATAAAGCATTTCGTTTTGGCTCATTTGTATCAAATTTGAGGGACACTTAGCATGAACACAATAGTTCTTCATGTCTTATGGGACAATTCCACATGCATAAGGATGTTTAAGGAGCAAGGATGGCTCGGTTAGTGCGCTGCCTTCTATGCATGAGGTACGAGTTCGCTTCCCAGTGACCTCGCATCCTTGTTTCAACTTCCTTCCGATCTGTGTAGCCTTTAATTAGCATTAAATACTCGTAAAATGGAGCGCTCTGATGGAGAGAGGGGGTAAAGGACGCGCCTTGGAACGCTTTATACATGAGTCCCTGGCTCGGGAGAATTGGGCAACCATACTCCACGCGTTATCGAAGTAAAATAAATTACCTTTATCTTTTACCCACATAGTTATTGAATACTGATTTTTTCAAGTGTTCTTTGGTAAATCTATCATCTGTTAAAGGCGCAAGTCTGCTTTCGTTCACAAGGATTAAACTGAAGTGTTTTGTTGCCCGCTTGTCGAAATATCACTTGACGGACGAGACAGACTTATCCATGTCAGACGAGATTACGCAGTTCTTAATGACGTAATCTCATACGCTGCTTTTACGTCCAAAATGGCCAACTTCACCGACACAGGGCCAAAGTCAAAAATATGAAAAAGCTTTCTAGTTTTTGAGTTATTAATCGAGATAAGCACGCCTTAATTAATCCCTGTTTTTCCTTTTTGCTCTCAACACTATATTGTAGATTTTTCTTATTTTTGGCGCGTGTAGGTTTTTATATGAATTACTTCCACTTCGGAAGTTTAACGAGACCGCAAACTTGCGCCGTTTTATACCTCTTTCACAAAAGGTTGTTGCAGCCACTAGGGCGATAGGAGATAGATCATTCCAAGATCCAAGAATAACTGGAATGACTTGTGTTTCTGCTGCTTCTTCTCGTCCAGAACATGGAGCTTAGTGCTGAGATATTCAATGTTGTCTGTAGTCGACGAAATCATTTTAAAGGCCTTGAATATTTGTGTTTACTTGTATGCCCATAATTTCTTTCCGTCTTGGATGCGGCAACTATTTTTGAAATAGGTATATATGATATATATATATATATATATAAGTGGCACTGACCACAGAATTCCTCCGCATCCAGACACTTTCTTTACAGAGTGTTGGAATTTCAAGCGGTGTGAGAAAAACAGCCCAAACCCTGATTTCTTAAGGCTAAAGTTCCTTGGTTTAATAGCGGGAAATCAAAATTGTTAAGAATCCGAAAAAAGCTATTTTTAAGCTCCAGATATGTCCGTTAAGGTCGTAATAAAAATCGTTTTTAAAAAAGGGTCGTTTCTCTGTTCGGTTTTTTAAATAAAAACCGGTTTGACATTCAATTCTCTCCAAAAATAATTCTATGGATTTCAGTCTCGAGATAGTGATAGAAATTTAATAAAAATGTACTCTTTAGGGATTACTTTGAGGGCGTTGTTCTGTCTAGTTTTGAAAACAAAACCTCAAAAAGCAACTGTAGTAATGAGCGTTAACTTAAGCCTAGGTCGGGTAAAGATTTTAACAATGACTTCTAATTACTAAGCAGTGTTTCAACGTGTCTAACTTAGGTTGAACCTCAGTTAAGAACTCAATTTTTAACACGACCTTAGTCCTGTAACTGCAAAAATTATCTTGTAATTCTTACCTTTTGGCATCGCAAAGGCGCTCATCATTCCTGTTCTTAATCCTTTCGCCTCCTCTTGCAACACCGTTCTCAAGAACGCTTTCTGTGCGGGTGTAAACTGGCTACAGCAAGCAGAGGGTTGACCCTGAGCGTTCTCGAACGATAAACAAGCTAGAGTAACCAGTAAAAGCATCACAGGAGTCTTCATTTTGAACGAATATGAATCTTGGCCTTGGGACTTTGTTCACCAGTGTAGCGCTGGGCTGTGGTCAAGGTTTGTGAGCTGTGCAATAGTGATGGCCAGTTTTATAGCGTTATGAAGCAGACGTCATATTTCAACACTTTTAATCGCTGTACGCTGAGAGGCGTAACCATTGTTGGATTATTTTCATACAAAGTGACAGTTGCATGCACAGCAGGAATCGAATAAAACCTTGTCAAACAAAATTAAACAGACAAAAACTGTCTTCGTACTTGAGTCGATTCTCCAGACAAACATAAGCTCGAAAATAAAATTTATATACAAGTGGTCCCACACTGCTGGTTAAAGATTGGCCACCACTATATGGGCTGTATATGTGTAGGTTTGGTGTGGATTTACTCCCAGGTCCAATAGTCCAGTTCAATTCCAGGCAAAAGTCCAAGAAATTGACCGACGATGCGTAGTTTAAGGAGCGGTAATTAGCTTTTCCACACGGCACACACACACGGATAGTTTAATAATGGGTAGATTGGTGACCACAATGGGCGTTTCCGCCGGCCCGTCTAGCTATACTACGCGCATTTTTTTTTTTTTTTTCGGGATTTGCGTAAGTAAGTTAGAGTGGCCTTTGTCTAAAAAATTCGAGGTCTGGACCCCTTCTTTATTCCTTGCACTCGGAAATGGAACTAGAAAGTAAAAACTTCGCGTCTTTCTTTCGAGGGGTTTTCTTCAGGTTCTCCAGTCTTCCAGGTCGTTTTTCAAAGCTCTTTCATCGAT
Organism: Stichodactyla helianthus; assembly: GCA_015163945.2. Taxonomy (NCBI): domain Eukaryota; kingdom Metazoa; phylum Cnidaria; class Anthozoa; order Actiniaria; family Stichodactylidae; genus Stichodactyla; species Stichodactyla helianthus. Next base: position 5,544 of record WUAP02158630.1, read on the forward strand.
ACATGAATTCCTAAGCCCTGACTTTAACCAGATCTGTTTTCAATTCGGGAATCTGTTTATAATTATAAGAAGTTTTCCTAGAGGGCCTGCATATCGCATTTGCATTGTTTTATGAGCATTTTGAATCACTTCCACGGCGCGTGCTTTCATCCTAATCGGTTAACAACGCACTGAGAGGTCAGATTTAATTACTAGTTAATTCAAAATATACATGCTGTTTATTATCATGAAATGTGGAACCGGGAAAAACCACAGATGCAGTCTTATTCATGTCGGCTTGATACCTATACTCACGTACAAATGACCCGTCTCATTGATATCTCATATCAGGTCACATGACCACTCTAATGAGATTTCCTTTTGTTTCTTTCGTCAATCTAGAAAGTTCGCTGATTGACATGGAACTGTAAAAGTCTTTGATTGAGGTCAGCACGTAGCACATTCATGATTAGGGAGCTTAGTTGTACCTCGATCTTTGGACGAATTGGTTGGTATCCCATCGAGAAAGGATATAACAAGGAAACAACAAGGTGCTAACGTGATTGTAGTTCTGACATTTTCTGTAAAAAGAGTGGAGAATTTGTTGTAATCGTGAAAGAATTTTATCTTCACTCGTGGCTTAAATTCTTATCTCAAATCCCCTTGACTAGTCTGATCAAAATCCTGGACAGGATATCTAGCCAATCTTCCTGGTAATGGTCCCATTATGCACCCCCCCCGTCTAACCCCGTCATCCTGTTGTCTTCCAGTAACCAGTTTCTCCTTCATAATTGACCATTTTTGAAACTTGGATGTATAAGACGAAACCACATTAATTTAGCTTATCGTCAGCAAGCTTTTCGTTACACGGCATGACCTTTTAACTCTAGACCCCATATATAGGATTGCATGTTTGGAACAGTACTCTTAAAAGCAGAATTATTGAGCATATCAAATTTATAACGTGATTTCAATTGAGTACATCACGGAGCACGTGTGATTGCACCGGACCTTGCCTTCCTGCCTTCACCATCCCCAGTTAATAAGAAATAAATTTTCTAACCAATCATACTCTGTTGTGATTATTTCATAGACTATATTACTAGTCTGCATCAGTGCATTCTGGGACTGTTATCTCAGTTAAATAACACCGAACAAAAGAACCACAAACCATGACGCCTTTTGCCCGAAACTGAAACAGGCTGAAAACTATTAACGCTTTAATCCTGTATATTTTGAGTCCTAGAAAAGTCTTTAAACTTAGTGATATTTCAGCTGTTAATTATCAAAAAACCACACGAGAAATGATTTTCAAAACAAAGAGTGATGGCCGGAGATTTTGACCACCAATGCTTTGCGCAACTACTTGTTCGCTCAGCTGTTAAGTTCTCAGTAACTTGCATTCCATTATGAATTAGTTTCGACAAAAACAACTGACTTTTCGCTATAGAAGCTCTCAAAAACCGCAGGATATCGATTCACTAAGCATGCAGAACGGCGCTGTTTGCAGGTATTGCGTGACATTTAAAATATTGACTCCCTGTTCTTAAAAATACCATATTTAAAAAGAACATCCCGAAATTAGTGAATTTGGAAATTTTGAGGACAATCCAGTAAATATGGACGAAGTTATCGACGATAAAAGTCGTGTATTTATACCTACCAGAATACATTCTTTGTAAAAATACACGACTTTGGTCGTCGATAAATTCGTCCATATTTACTAAATTGCCTTCAAAATTTCCAAATTCACTAATTTAGCTCTAAATAAAGATTTTTACACTGCGTGTTCCGGATATGACTAAAAGGTAGAGTTCACGAGGAAAATAAGCATGCGTGTGGGCAGTTGCCGGAGCAAGAATATGTCGTTCAAATTAATCATGATTTACCTTGACCTAAGAGCGGATGTAGACAAGTTAATTCAGTGTATTTGTTGGAAATTTTGAAGTATCATCTTTCATGATCGAGTGGCCTGAAAGTGTGCTACACCATGCCTTGTCGTATTCGAGCATTGTATAATACTATAGGCTTGAATGGCGCTGGTTATCGAGCTTTATGATTGGCTCAGAGCGGTCGAAAGCCATGTAATAGCACCGTACCCGGGAAAACAAGGCACGCTTGTCATGATATTCAAATAGCAAGAGAAAAACGATTATTCTTCGCAACAATTATTTGCTATCTTTTGTTTAAATTGAATAAAGGCGCTTTTAGGGCCTTAGGCCGTGTTCAGACTTGAGTGTTTGACCGAGGTTCAACATAAGTTAGACTGAGAGTGAATGATATGAATGGACTAGAAATAATGGAAAGTTATAGTGCTTAGAGAGGAGGTTATTCCGGGGGAAAGACCCTTGGAAATAAATTCGGAAAAATTAATTTCCGACCTGGGATTCGAACCTCTATCACTTTCCATTATTGGCTAGTCCATGAGAGTGAATGGTTTGAACCCAGGTGTAAACAATGTTGGTGTTGTGTTATCGTCCGGGGCCCGGTTGTTCAAAGCCCGATTAGTGCTAATCCTGGGTTAACTCTTAATAAAACCTATAGAGTTAACCCAGGATTAGAGCTAATCAGGATTTGAACAACTGGGCCCGGGTGTATAGCGTAGTCTTGAGAAAGACTGTTGTTGACATCTGACGTTTCGACAACCTGAGCGGAGGTCATCTTCAAAGTGAGGAGACGGTATTTCTGCGTTTGATTCAGTCGTTGAAAGGGGGATGTCGGTGCGTTTGGAGGCGTTACTCACAGTGTTGTCGGTGTGTTTTAAGTCGTTAATTAATCTGTTGTATGGTGCAGGGAGTGTCTGGCAACGGTTGAGTGGTTTCTGTTACAAATTTGTGTACCAGCTTTCAAGTATGCGGCGTTGGCAATGTGTAAAGCGGCAGAGTCCCAGTTAATGCTATGTCCAGTGTGTTTATGATGTTCGGCAATGTGATGGTTAGGGTCTTTGTTTTTAGTGGCGCGTTTTTGTCTGTTAAGTGGTTTGTCCTTGTCTTTAACGTTAGTCAACAAACGTCTTATTAAAGTCGTAACCGGTTTGTGTGCGACTCGTATGTATGTTGTATGGTTGTAGAATGCGTTGAATGGTCTCAGAGGTACCTCTGATGTATGGTATAGTGGCGGTGGCTGTGGCTGTGGGTTTGGCAGGTTTGTTGTCGGTTCTGTCGTCGATGTGCGAGTTGTCGTTGTGAATGTTTCGTTTGACGAAATCCGCATCGTAATTGTTCTTGTCGAACACACTTTGCAGATATTCGTATTGGTCATGTAGTTTGTTGGGTGAGTCACAAACAAGTTTCCGAGTCAATGTCTTGATAGTAGTGACCTTGTGTGATGTGGGATTGTAAGATCATTTGGTCGAGCAGTCTGTCAGTGTGGGTCGGTTTGCGGTAAACAGTCTAGAAAAGGTATAGAAGTTAAGTTAGACTCGTTAAAACAATTCTAAATAATTAGCAGTCATTTGTTGAAATCTAACTCAACCGCCTAGTGTTCTTCCTTACCGCCAACGAAAATAACAAAAAAAAAATCCAAGAAAAGAACTGAGATTTTCAGTTCAAACCCCAAAATCTGAGTACACCGGTCATTACACCAAATATTTCAGCAAAGATAAAAAAATATAGAATATAAAAAACGACGTCATCCTCTAATCTGTGTTTTATTTTTCATTTTTCAAGGCAAAACAAAATAAAAAGCCAAGTATGGTGACGTGACTACAGTTTCGTTCAGCAGAAAATTTTTTAGGGTCATTTGTTAGTTGTGAGAGTTTACTCATGTAAAATCCTCCAAAATGCTTCTTTTACATATTTTTCCACATAAATACTTGAGTTATTCATTGTAGTTTGTTCATGTTTAACTTAACAGCTTCAATACACATCCCACAAGGAACAAAGCGATAAAGAAGACTAGTTATCAGAGAGACACGGCGAGCGCTAATGATTACACCATCTTCCATGGTCTAAGGGCCGACTAACCTCTCCCTTTAGGCTTCCGCCGAGCTCCCTTATTAGTCATTATGGATAACGGTGTTGGAGCCGAAATCTCCACTAAGCTGACCCGTAAATGGTTTCGCCCTGCCATATTGCGCTTCCGCATCACGTCTGGATGTATGGTCCCAAATTAATCAATAAAGATAATTAATGAATAAATGAGGTTCAAGCGAGCTCCGGGGCACGTTAAAATTGGTTTTCCTGTGGTATTGTAGAGGATTCTGGGTAAGTAAACCCGGGAAGTAACGCCTGGTAGATATTGTGTTTTTGAATGGCTCTGAGAAGACCAGCATTGAATTTCTTGATAAAACCCTTTACAAGAATGTTTAGCGTAATCGGAAAAAAGATCACGGAACTGGAAACTCCGGCATTGCTGATAGATCTTGATCGATTCGAGAGAAATCTCGCAAAGCTGCCAAAAAGCATGGAGAAATTTCCTGGAGTTGCAACTCGACCTCATGGAAAAGCTCATAAATGTCCCACGATTGCACACATGCAAGTGAGCGTGCCCTAAAATATATTATAAAACTCATTAATATTCATTAGGCCAAACACAATAGAAATCAGAACCGTGAAGGGCATCTGTAAATTGGATA
>WUAP02158641.1:0-10098 GCA_015163945.2 Stichodactyla helianthus
TACAATGATTAATGTGAATTTTTACAGACTGCATTTTAAGGCGCCATAGGCAGCCGCGCAGCTTACAATCATGAGTGGATAATTAGTATTTACGACCAGACTGTTTAATACCAGACCAGACCTTTAATACGAAGTAAATACTTAGTCGCTCAATTTCAAGCAGAACAGCTCCAAACTTTCCCAAAGCATCAAATAAAAGATAAAGAACAAGTGAGTGTGATTCAGATATGATATATTACTATTTCGATTTTTATTACTTTTTCTTGTATATTTTGCCTATTTCTAGCACAGTAAAAGCACTCTAGTATAGAGCTTGGGCTACCTGTGATAACATTTACCGCTGACAACTGTGAATGATGTCGACACCATGACAAACAGAACACAATGCCTTGACAAAATGAGCTGCACGACGAAGGAAATGCAACGCAATGACAAGAGCGCAGCAGGATGAACAATATTTGACGCCACATTGATATCATGAAAACACCAATATACGAATATGATATGATATACGACATCATTCACAACTAATGATATACGATGCCACAAAACCCGTGTAGTAATTTTGTCCTCAATTTGAAGCCATAACTTTAGCTGCATTCCAGCTCATCCATTCTGCCTTGTCTCATTGGCCTTTGGGTTCCCACAGGCTTTGGCCCACATACATTGACCCACACACAAAGACATTATTACAACAGCCTCAGTAGCAGCACTCCTAGTTTGGGTTGTATTCGTAATGCATCCAGTTTCAGTAACACCACATTTTTTACAGGGTAAGGTTGTTAGCCCTATGTCCAACCCCCAACCTGGAGGACCATGGGATCACTCTTTGTCTGATCTCTACCCTTCAACCTGTTTGGCATGGGTGGCCCTACCAGGAATACAAGACTCCAGCCAATGTAGCTCTAGGGGTGAAAGGGACACGCAAACCACCCCACCACAATAAGATCACTTTGAGGCAGAGGACAGTGACTGACCCATAACAAATTTGATTTGACTGGCATAATGCTTGTATTTTACAGAAACCTGTCGAGCAAGAAGAAGCTCCATTACCAGCACCTGTACCAAATGTGAGTCTGTTGGACCAACACACTGAACTAAAAAAGATTGCTGAAGGTAATAACATTATAATCCTGATTTTTATCATGGTTACAGATAATAATTTTCAAGTGTTTTTGTGACTCCTGATCAAAGTACATATAATGCAGCTTCATGATTTACATTTATAGCTGTTAAAGAAACACATTATGATAAACAGCTGAAAGAAGAAGAAAAGATATTGGAAAGCATTGCAGAAAGAAAAGGTATCAAAAGATATAAGTAACCTTCCAAACTGTAGAAACTAGAGCTGTGTGTTTAAAGATTTTCAGTCCTTTTCAGTATTTTATACATGATATAGTACTTACTAGTTACATAACTTATGATAAATTCTTTTTTTAGCTCTAATGGCAGTTGGAGAGATAGCAAAGGGTATTGTTTACACAGAATCTATTAAGACTGGGTAAGACTACATTATAATTTCTCAAATGAAATATTTTTATTTCGGGCTGGATCCATAGGGGTGTGCACCCCCCCTGAGATGAGCTACTTACAGTCAATTATGAATTTAATTATATTACAGTGTTTTTATTTTAATAATTATATATTTTAGGTGGAGACCCCCAAAATATATATTGTCAATGCCTGAAGAAAAGTTTGAGAAAATCAGAAAAAAGTGGCACATTTTGGTTGAAGGTTCTGACATTCCCCCTCCTTTGAAGACATTTAAGGTAAAAACATAATTGACATCTTGTACAAATGTAGCCTATAAAAATATTGTGGATTGCATCCTTGAAATGTAAAGCCCTTGTAAGGTACATGCCTGAAAAGGCTCATGTTCCTGAAAGTATACCCCTAATAAATCAAGAAATCATTTCATTACTATCTTACCCTCTAAGTATAAGACTCACCACTCATTAATTTCCAAACAGGAGATGAGGTTCCCTCGTGCCATTATAAATGCACTGAAAAAGAAAGGAATTGCCCATCCTACTCCTATACAGATCCAAGGACTTCCTGCAGTGTAAGTTAATTATAACCTAGAAACATTGTGCAGTTTTTACTCACCTAGAAGTCTACCACACCCTCTTTCTCCCCCTACCCCCAGCCCTCCCTCCACCTATTTGGAAAAAGCTTGTAGAGGGAGATAATATATTGAATCATGATTTGGTTACCATGGCCCTGTTATGTCTTTATGTGCCCTACCATTTCATGGGATGTGAAATCTTTTAGACTAGATCCATGCAAAGAGGCACTGCAGATTTGGTAACTGCATATTGTAAGTCTTACTTTTGATCTTATTTTGTATCAGTCTGATGGGCAGGGACATGATTGGCATAGCCTTCACTGGATCTGGAAAAACATTAGTTTTTACATTACCCATCATCATGTTTTCACTGGAACAGGTAGGTTTCAATTCATTGGATATACAGTTGCCTTGCTGTTATCAACAATAGACTTCCTCGGCTTGGGCGTAATGTTTTCCCATTGTAGATCATGTCTCATTCCCTTGGGGTTTATCTCTTTGTTTCTTGGAAACACTTAATGAGAAGATATGTTAATATGGATGATCCTCAAACAAAGAACCTTATTCTCAAGGGAATGATGCATGGTCTGAAATAAGAAAACATTATGCCCAAACCAAGCAGGTCTATCTACTAGACAGTTTACTTACTCACAGAATGATTTTTTTTTCTAGGAAAAAGTCCTTCCATTTGAAAGAAATGAAGGTCCCTTTGGACTTATTGTAGTACCATCGGTAGGTAGTTGAAAGATATTTACAAAATGAGTAGGCTTATTTGCCTTCATTGGAGTCTAGAATAATAAATATAATAAGTTGATAAATTAGTTAGATAACATATTGGTAATCAGAAAAAAACTAAAATGATTGATACATTATGTTTTGCTTGCTCGACAGAGAGAGTTGGCACGTCAAACACATGATGTTATCAACTATCTTACAAGAGCACTTGATGCAGATGGTAAGAGAAAAATAGATGTATTAAAATTGAAGAACAAACTATAGAAAGAAAATTTATACTTGCAAACACAATCATGCATTATTTCTGTTGCTGTACCACACAACTTGGCTTTTTTGTTACCATTAACCAAGAGTGTGAGAGAACATCACAGAGTCCAGGTGCTCTTAATAGTTACTTGTGTATTTTTCCCTAAACAAAGATTCAATAGTGACAGTACACCCTGATTGAGTTTAACAAATAGTTCATATGTTGATTTAAATTCTATGTGAAAATTCAGGTTATCCTACTCTCAGGACATCACTTTGTATTGGAGGAAGCTCCATAAAAGACCAGGCTGAAACAATGAAGAGGTACTTGAGAGAAAGCCATGATATATATTTGTCTGGATACGCCTTTCATACATGTAGATTGAAGTAATTGTAGCATTCTTATTCTTTAATCAAGGGGTGTCCATATGGTGGTAGCTACTCCAGGAAGATTAATGGATTTATTGAACAAAAAGATCATGACTCTTGACATGTGCAGGTATATATGGCATTGTCACCACCACAATCATCATCATGAACACCATCATAATCATCATCATCATTGTCATCATCATCATCATCAACATCATCATCAATACCACTATCATCAACTTCACCTCATGTTTTTAGGTACCTTGTTCTTGATGAGGCTGATCGTATGATTGACATGGGATTTGAAGAAGATGTCAGAACTATCTTCTCATATTTCAAGGTACTGTTTTGTGGCTGTAAAAATCTTATTGCCAATTTTGTAGAACACAACCCAACCTAAATAGACAAACTATCCTGTCATGATTCATGTTATGATATCCACCACCAGGAGACCACCATGCCTCACCACATATTTTTGATGTTTACTCCACAGTTTCAACGTCAGACCCTTCTGTTCAGTGCAACAATGCCTAAAAAGATTCAGAATTTTGCTAAAAGTGCCCTTGTTTTGCCAGGTAAAAAATATTATATACTGAACTTTACATGGAAGGAATTACTTAACATATGTTAAGTTATTTTGAAGCCAGACGCTTCAAACAATATAATACACATACTTGGCTTGGAAATAAACAGGGCTCCCTGGAATAAACAAATTGTTTTTCAGGAAAATTAAAAAGCGGTTATAGCTAACACTGCATCCTTGCTGATTTTGCTATTCTATATTTTCTAGTGACTGTTAACGTTGGGCGAGCAGGAGCTGCCAACTTAGATGTCATACAGGTATTTATTTTATCAAGCTGTGTAAATAGTTGTATTTAGAATAGAACAGTTTTCATTTGAGGAGGAAATGTCGGCAATAATATGCAGCACGTACGCGGTATGGGAGTAGCTTCTCATTTATTTTCATTATCATCCAATCAGAACCCTTCGCAATCTTGCGAAGTCATGTCCTACTCTAGTAGAGGGTACCTAAATGCTGTTCTAAGAAGAGCGAAGAATAAATTTATTGATTGATTAGTTACGGTAACCGTAACGTAGGGCTACATAAGTAGAGGCGACGCTAAGATTGACTACGAATGTAGCCATAATGTTTCCCACTTATACGAAATCCACTCTGCCAGGCAAGGCATGGAAACAATATTTTAACATTAAACGGCTGAAAACAGATTTCTTACAACTGAAAAGCTGCCTTGCTGTCCATGACAATGTTGACGAGTGTTTCTTGTGTTTTTTCGTTCAATATGTAAAAATATTTTGATTTTGCTTGATCCAATAGGAAGTGGAGTACGTGAAACAAGAAGCTAAGATCGTCTACCTGCTTGAATGTTTACAGAAAACGCCCCCACCGGTTTGTACAACATATACCCTTAGACCGTTATCATGATCATCAGCTGCAGCATCACAATCATCATGTATTCATCATCGTCATTAGTTTTATAATTTTTATCACCACCATAACCTTCACCGCCGCCACCATCACCATCATCATCATTGTCATCAACAACGTTATCATCCATCAATATCATCATCATTAACAGCGTTATCATCCATTATCATCATCATCACAATCAACAACGTCATCATCTATCAATATCATCTTCATCAACAGCGTCATCATCCATAAAATCATCATCATCAACAACATCATCACAATCAACCATCAATATTATCATCATCATCATCCATCAACATCATCATTATCATCACCACCGCCACCGCCACCGACTTTATCATTGTAGTTGTTTATTTACAACTATATTTCATCCTTTTTTCCGATTTTGTTTGTGTTTAAAACAAGACACTTTAGAATTTCCTATTCCTGGCCTAAGGTTGTTGTTTCAAGACAAAATGCATACCGCTTTAAATATCCTTTATAATTTTTTTAAGGTTTTGATTTTTGCTGAGAAGAAGAAGGACGTGGACGATATTCACGAATACTTGTTGCTCAAGGGAGTAGAAGCTGTAGCTATTCATGGTGATAAAGGTACTATTCATTGCGATCAGCAGTCGAAATAAATTTCGTTAAACACAAACTGTGCCATGATTTCATAAGGCAAAGGTGTCACGTTCAATTCGTACCGTAACCGTACCCGTATACCTTGATTCTTTACACTCATACGAAATCCGCCCAAATATTGAGCATTATTAACTTGCATCGTTGCCTTTTATCCTGCACCTCCATCATATCAGGCAGTTAAAGTGCTGGTGAAAAGTTTGTTAGATAGTGCTGTTGTTTGTATAGAGCGTTTTCACGTAACGTTATCGCGGCCATGTTGGGGGTAGCTTAAACAAAGGATGTCTAAAAGGGTCTTTATTTGGAACACCAACATTGATGCTATGTCTTTTGGTCCACGTGACAAGGAGTGAAAATACTCTGTTGCTTTGAATGAGAATGAAATTACACAAAGGGCTTTACTATCATGGGGCGTTGATCACTAGTACAGTGTAATTCTGGTAGTTACCAGTTTGGTTCTTCTTTTTTTTATTACTATACGCAGGCATTTTTATTTTACTAGATTTTTAACTTTACTTCAGATCAAGAAGAACGTGAACACGCTATCCAGGGATTTCGTCAAGGGATCAAAGATGTTCTTGTAGCCACAGACGTGGCGTCTAAAGGACTAGATTTTCCTGATGTCCAACATGTTGTTAATTTCGATATGCCTGAAGACATCGAAAATTATGGTATGAGTGCGCATGATATGGGACTTCATTTTCTTGAATATTATTTCTTTCTTCCCCGATAGCGGGTGGTGTAACCATGACTCAAACAAGAAAGTTCTTCTCAAGTTGAAGAAATGGGAAAGCAATTAACACCTACTCGAAAAGAGTCTATTTTACAAGATCAATCACATTTTTTTTCTTTTTTAAAAAGGTTTTTTTATCGAACCAAATGATAATTAGTCAAGTCCTTCCATTTGAATATTATGGCGTAGGTTACCAAATTGTTCATTGTTAATTGTTCTAGTTTTATATGGTTCAAATCTTTGTCTTCTTTCTTCATATTTTAGTCCACAGAATAGGTAGAACAGGTCGATGTGGTAAGACAGGAATTGCTACTACATTTATTAATAAGTCTTGTGGTGAGTGACATTATCATTATTTACCGCTCAATAAATCATGCGTGCCTTGCATTCTGGAGGTTGTGGTCACGCATTTAACTTCCACCACATTCGTTCCTCCTGGTCAGCACCAAGGAACCGTTCCTAGGTGCTCATGACCATGAGGAACGCAGGCTCTGGGGACGAGATTGCGCAACAATTGGCAGTTTAATGTTTTCTGTACATCTGAAATTATTTACCGTGTTTTGAAAGATTGCTTATCAATGTGTCAACTATTTTAACAATAGGTTTTGTTAGATTGCTTTGTTGGATGATCCAATAGATTTTTGGTTGGCAATTTAAATGACAATTAACCAAAACAAAATAGGTCATCATTTAGTTTTCAGTGTAAAGCGAATGCATTACAACAAGCCCTAAAATGCAACGCGCGCGTTGCAGTGATGTTGCAAGTTCTGTTTCCTTTCCTTCGATCCATCCATCCATCCATCCATTCTTTCATTTCTTCCTCCACCAGCCCTTTTTTCATTTATTTTTCCATCCTCATCGGCCAAATGATTTTTCTAGCATTCATTTTTTTTCTTTGAATTTTCTTGTTTTCCTGTTGGTTAACTTCTTTTTAAAGTCATCATTTCATTTGTGTCTATACCATTCATTTCTCAGATGAGTCGGTACTTCTTGACCTAAAGCATTTGCTCGTCGAAGCTAAACAGAAAATACCACCAGTTCTCGCTGCATTACAAGCAGAAAATGAGGAGTACCTTGAACTTGGAGGTAAGAGGACGGGAATATTTATTCTCAAGAAATGGCCAATACTTAGCGTGCGTCTGTTGAATTATGGATGCACGCGGCAGAAAGCTGCTAAGCAACAGAGAGACGTAAGAGTCGAGTGACACTGTAGCTTCTCGAAAATGTAGTTATTTCCCTTATGTGTACGTCATTATTCTTTCTAAAAAAATTGCCTCATAATTCATATGTCTATCTGTCTATCTAGATGAGCGTGGGTGTGCGTATTGTGGTGGTCTTGGTCACAGAATCACTGAATGTCCCAAACTTGAAGCAATGCAGTCTAAACAAGCTGGAAACATTGGACGTCGTGACTATCTTGCTCACGGTTCTGCAGATTGGTAACACCGCGCAAGGCTTGTATATAACTGGAAAATACATTGGGTTTTCCAAATTAGTGCGTCTAATCCAAGAGTTCTCAGGTGCCCACGAAATCACCGAAGTAAAGCCAAAATCGCCATGCACAAGTCCTCCACCTGCAACGGTTAAAATTAGAACAACGAATTCTTTTGCGAAGAAAAAGAGATTAAGGATTTAACGAAATTGCCTTTTTTATTTTGGACCTAGAAGTCGCTTTTGTGTTCATTTGACTTGTTTTGAACAATTTATTACATGGACAAAAAAATTAAGGAAAATAAAACGAACGCATTCTCTCTCAAATATCTTTAGATATTTTTGTATATTATACTGTAGCTTGTTTTGTTTTTGAAATACCAAATCGTCATCAGGACTCAAAAAAAGATCAAACATTCTGAGGAATTTGTCATAAGACATGATGTTTTTACTATTTTGGGAGCTTGCTATGATCTTTAAGGAAAGTAATGATTACATTGATGATAATGAATAAAATATCCTCTTTGGTGTAAAAATATAATCTCGTGTTGTTTCTTCTACCTTACTCGGTATTAGACTCTCAGTGTATGTGGTGATTGCTGGGTAAGTAGATTATGCAAACTTTCCTATTCCTGTTGAAGTTCAAGGTATTGCTTTCGTTATTGCTGTTGCTGCTGTTTTTGTGTTACTTGTCAGTTTTATGGTAATGTTATCGTTGTTGCTGTTATCGTTGTTGCTGTTGTTGTTGTTGCTGTTGTTGTTGTTGCTGCTGTTTTTGTTGTTGTTGGCTGTCAGTAGTTAACTCAGAAAAAGATACAAGTTCTCTTATTTTAGACGTTTCGTTTCAAAACAAAGTAGAAAAACGAGAATCTTTCTGTCCCTATCATTGATACTGTTCCTGTTACCGTTCATACGGCCATCTATTAGAGCAGATTCCATATGACTGTGAAAGCTTGCGGCAAGGTCGGTGTCGTAACCGTGCCTTGCTGCGACCGTGATGTTTTCTAGACTTCTGACGTGCCTTGTCGTACTTTGACGTGGCTTGACCGTGTCGCGACCGTGTTCGTGCCGCGACCTTTTCACAGTCCTACGAAATCTGTTCTACTGGAATAATGTTTAATAATATGATTGCTTAAAATAAAACTTCAATTCAGGAACCATTCACCAAAAAGGCTAATCCATCTTTCAGATGAATCAATATGTTATGATGCTATAAGAGTGATGTTTACATTTCATTGGTTGCAACGTCCCTTCACATCATTACACTCGCCATCCACCAATAGTAAGCCAGCAATAGGCGCCGTCTGTATCCAAGCAATTTACACAGCCCTTTACAAACCTAAATGTTCCGAGTTAATAACTTTTTATTTTGAAAGATGTGGACTTTTGATTTACTCTATTGACTCTGTGTTTATGCAGGTGAAGTATAGGTGTGGTAAAAATGCTTTTTTTGGTTCTCTCCCTATTTTATCTTTAGGTCTGCATGCCGTAAAGATGCATCTTCGAGCCCTCTTTGTCCTGTTCCTTTTGGGAGCAGTTTCAGCTAATATACCAACTATTGATGAACTCAATGGTAAGTTATTTGGACAAAACAAGCGCCAATCTTTCTTAATAAAGTTTCCAAAATTGGCTTAAAATTTTGCCTTGTTTAATCTCTCATCTCTCCATAAAACCATAAAAGATCAAAACTTCAGTTTGAATTATACTCCGTGCTCGGTCATATGGTGGCAATTTTTATTTTCTTCCCTAGGATTTAGCTCATCCCAGTCACATTTTATGGATTTTGGCGGGGAAATCCCAATGTTTTCAACTAAATCTTAGTTTTTGATGCTATGTATATTGTCTTTTCAAATTGATCAAAATTTATTTCTTTATTCCAGAACTATTTAAGAAAGAACACGTGCGAAACAAGCGATCCGGTAAAGCCTGGTTCACACTAGCGACGCAAGCATAAGCGCAAGCAACATACGCAGACTCAGTTTTACTGCATTTATCACCGAGGTGTGAGAAAAGACAAGCACCGCTAACGAGCAGTATAATACTGAGTCTGCGTATGTTGCTTGCGCTTATGCTTGCGTCGCTAGTGTGAACCAGGCTTAAGGTCATAACATCATTCACTGTCAGTTGTGTGGTATAAGATAGAGCGGAATTCGTATGAATAGCAAGGAAACGTAGGGTATACTAACGTGCTTTTCATGGTTGTTGTACAGATTGCGTTGATCGTATTGAGTACTGCTCAACCTACAAACCTTACTGTAACGATGCTGGATACATAGATTATCTCAAGAAAGAATGCACGAAAACATGTAATTTTTGTGTCAAACGTAAGTAGTGTACATTATGTAGTACATAGATAGATTTTATGTATATACACCTATTTCAAAAATCGTTGTCGCAGCCGAAGCAACAGTCAACACTCCAAGACTGCAAAGGATTTCGGTA
>WUAP02158652.1:0-10097 GCA_015163945.2 Stichodactyla helianthus
AATACACTCGACGTGTAGTTACCAGTCCCCCTCCGCATCACACCTAGGCCGTTAAAATGTATGCTCGTTTCCCCGCCCTACCTTATCCCGCCCTGATATTAAGGCACCATTGGCAGCCGCGCAGCTTACAATCATGAGTAGATAATTAGTATTAGTATGTTATGCCTCATTTGGGTGGGCTGTTGAACCGGGAGACAATCCCCTACTCTTATGCGAATAGTTCAACAGGTTCTTTAATGTCCGCCATATACAGGTTAAGGAAGGGATGGGAGACAGGGCCTACAGTTTAAAGTCCTTGTCCAAGAAGACCTGAAGGTCTAACCGTTTACAGATGTAATTACAAAGGTAGCACCTTCTCCTCAGTTATTTTAAGACCCTGAGTGTCTGGCCTGGGCTTGAACCCATGACTTCCCGCACAACATACAGGTGCTCCACCAACTGAGCTAACCGGGTGGCGGTGTATTGACCATCTAATATACTTAACATTTTCTTTCTGTGGCCATGGCCAGTTTAAGAGTTTCTTATTGGGCATGAAGAATTCGGAATTATAAGAAAATATATACCAAATGAATGATAAAATCGGTCCCAGAAATTTAACTGAGTCCCAGTGCCGAGTCTCCGTGTGTGTGTGTAGGAATGGACGAGAGTTAATAGGCTTATATGAAAAAAGTGATATATTTTCAGCCAATAGTCCTCTCCCAATATAGTTGAGTTAGTCCAGTAAATGCCATTTCAGTACGTACCATCGTGCACTGAGCTATGTACTAATCTGATACAATGGACTTCGGGATGATTAAACAACAAAACAAAGGAGAGTTGCTGATTAAACAATGATATAATTGACATAACAACACCAAGAAGAAACTGCTACGGTAATGGAAGAGGCTTTGGCAAGTACTGGACTCACTCAACCATATCTTGGGAAAGGCCTATTGCACGTTTGGCTGCAGGGGAGGGGAGGGGAGGGGGAGTGGTGGCAGCGGAGAGCAGGTTACAGACCTTTCCCTAATTCGCTTCAGTGACCACGAATCAACGGTTCCAAATCGAGGTTGGACTTGATACATTACAGTAAATGTATTCCTGTCTCGAATTGAAACCATTGTTTCGTGTTCAGTGAAGCAAATTCAGGAAAGGTCGCTATCAAAACAAAATGAGCTAGCTCATTTTCTCTTGGGTCTATTAATAGACCATTCCCGAATTTGCTTGGATGATCACGAAACAATGGTTCCAAGTCAAGACTGAACTTGATTCTTTTGTTTATCAAGGCCAACCTCGACTTGAAACCATTGTTTCGTGATCATCCAAGCGAATTCGGGAAAGGTCTATTAACTAAAATGGAAAATTCTTATCCAGTTTCAAAGACGACAAAAATCCGCGTTGATGTTTTCTGTCGTGATCACCAATTTTTTAATTTTTTTTTTTTTTAGCTGTGTTTTCAAGTGCTTAATGACCAAGCTAGCTATTTCGACCTTACCCGATTTTACGGTTCCGAAACCATGTTAGTTTCTTAGGCAGATTCAAGGAAAAATCATAGACAACAAACATTCACTGCTGAACAAGTTAATTGGTTCCGACTCGTTCAAGATTTTGTTTTAATTAACGTCACGTCCAATTCCGAATTTTTACGAAAGATTTCCTTATTACAACTTATTGTTGGGTATTGCCTATAATTCAGATTCATTTTTATATTGTATGATCGATTTTATAGGAATAATTGATATATATATATTGTCCGAAGGCAATATCTCTGTGAGAATTGAGATGAGAGTTCGTTTCCGACGACCAGTTGAATTAGTTTTAAGCAAACATATCAAGGCCTATTTGTACAGGGTTAATTGTACATCTGCACGCAGGATAAAAATCCTGTCAATCCTTAACGAAGTCTATGCGTCTTCTCTGTTGCTTTTATCCTCGTCCGCCTTTTTCCAAATAATTGATGACTCGACTAAGAAACAATGTGACGAAATACTACTAAATGAACGCAAGGACGGCTACAGGGTTCATTTTGGGATAAATACACGTAAGTTGTTTTGCCATTTAAATATCTGGTTCGGAAGACGCAGGAGTGTATGTTAAGTACGCACAAGATTATATTTTGTCTTTCGCAAATGTGGTGCTTTACACCTACAATGCGATTTCGTTTTGCGTCGCGCAATTTCTTAAAAGCTTTTAACGTACCATTTACTAACTGAGAACTATATATTAAAAGGCAGACATGCCTAGTAGAAGGGGTACGTGGCAATAGTTATACGACGTCTTACTCGTATGTTGAGTGAGCTGTAAAAATTGTATGTGTTGCTAAGCGGTTAACCTGAAAAAAACATCGCTATCATCACCATCAATATCATTATCATCACCATCATAATCTACATTCATCACCATCATCGCTCATCATTTACATCATCATTATCACGTCAGTGCACATTTATGATGCGCGCATTGCTTTACAAAATTGTTAAATGCAAATTAAAAATACTGAAAATTAAATGCGTAATAAAACAGTGTGAACAGCTGTGACGCACGTCGCATTTTCACAAGTTAGTGAAAGAAAATGCATCGCAAGATCTATCGAATTATATCTGATTGCAAACTGAGTTCATTCCAAGGCCTAGCTATTGATTTATTCCATCGGTAAGTCAGCTTCGTCAAAATGGAAACTACTGCGTGACATATGGACGCATAGTTCGAAGAGTCAACCATCAGACGGAACAAATAAAGCAACGCCAGTTAGTTCGTCGTAGAGTTTGATTGGCATGCGCAGACTAGTACTTGAATAATCTGATTGTACATGGGATAAGATAACGCATTTTATAAAAGTGGAGATTCAATTTTATTTTCTCAGATCTTGAAAAAAATTCCAAAGAGTTTTTGTTCTTGTCCAGCCTGTGTCTGCTTGCTTTTGCTTTCTTTCTTTCTTTTCTTTTCTTTCTTTTCTTTTTTTTTTTTCTTTTTTTTTTTTTTTCTTCTTCTTTTTCTTAATTTTTTTGACACGTTTCTTTCTGTAAAGAGAACAAAGAACCGTGTGCGTTAGCAAATGACGAGACTAGATCAAGATCTCATCACCGAAGTTTTTGAGCGGATTTCGTATGAGTGGAAAACGCTACGGCAAATTCGTAGGCGTACCCTACTTTACTGTAGCCGTAACTACTCGTTGTGATTGGATGATCCCAGGAAAAAAATAGGAGGCCAATTTAGTGTACCATATCGTATCGTGTACGTGCTGTAAGTCGGTAACAAAGAGTAAAAAATAACGAAAATAACCCTGAAAAACTTAAAATGGCAATATATAACATTAAATTGACCCAGAAGACCAAAGACCATAAAGTAAAGAACGGATGAAAATAAAAATGGTTTCTATGACAACGATAGAGCGCTTCAAATGTGCGCGAAGTTTTTCATTAAAAAATCATAATTCAACTGAAACCGCGCGGTAAAAATCGTTTAAATTAAATTTGCTTATTTTAACTTCATGATCCAATCTTTGATTTGAACGAAAAAGAAAATATTCTGTAATAGGGAATTCTTAAAAATCGATGAATTTTATTTAAGGATTACAGTATTGTTTAGCTTGTTTTTTGCCTTTATAACCCCTGCCAGTTAGGTTTTGTGCTCTTTTGTTTTAAGTTTTAATTTTTTTTTTTGTTTTTTTTGGGGGGGGGGGCAAAATTTTCATTCTGCAAGTTTAAATAATTGTGCTACGCCATTTAAGGGCGTGCGCACGTCGAAGGAAAACCATTTTGAGCCTCCTTAAAAAAATTTAAACCAATCAGTGCTTTGGGGTGTCTATATTTGTCTGCGTACGAATGTGAAACTTACCGTTACAGACTTATACAAACAGCACGGTAACACTTTAAAGGCTTCCCATTGTGTTTGTGTGAATCGTGCGGTACAGCTAATTTGCCGTATCGTTTCCCGTTCATACTACAAAACGCACTCTAATAATATAGATTCACCTGTGCGACTTGATGCGCCAGAGTATTATTCATATCTGCCCACCTCAGTGTGGGGTATACTTTTATTGATGAATCGGCAGACTGAATATAGTCGTAATTACTTAAGTTGAATAGGAAGGCCAGCCGGAGAAACCAAGACTTGCCGCTATTGAACAGAATATCAATGTTAATACCTTAATTTAGATTTCCAATTATGATCGATTTTTTTCGCGAAGGCCGTTTAACCAATCCAGACCAGGCAGAATTTTCGTTTATGCCTTTACAGGCTGTCTAGACGAAGAGAAAACCAATGACTCCTGCATGTTTTAAGGGCTGAGGATCTTTAGCTTACACCAGATCTAGAAACTACACGGAATAGCTACATATGTATGTAGAATTGCAAAGAAATTAATTGCGGTTATACGGTGGTCAACAGTCTAAGAACATCGCCAATTGTTACAAAAGGTAAGTGCGCTATTAAACCTCTCCCATTTAAAAAAATTCAAGTTGAAAATGCTTGTAATGACGGTTTATCATGATCATTCAGCTCCATTCAAATCTATTGCCCCTAAAATAGATTTTTATCATACGTATCTTGTTTTTACCATGCAAAGATTGCTCAGGAATTGCTGCGTTTGTTTTTGTTTCGCTCGTCATTTTATGCTTACCATTTGATTCCCGTTCCAAAAACGTTCTTAAATTACGACTCATGTATCAAATTGGAATACAAGGAAGTGAGGCTTTACATTTGCATGCTCAATTAAGAAAAATACGATTAACATTACGATGTCAATGGTTGTACAAGACCAAGTTTAAACATCCTTGGTGTTTTTAATTCCCAAAGTGCATGAAACAGACGAACTTTGTTATCAATGACAGTTTTTCCTGTTAAATAAAAGGGGAGAAAATTAAGAAAACGGAGATGAAAAAACACTCACGCCTTGATTAAAAATATCAAGGAAACCACGAAGACGTTTCACTTTTATCATTCGTTGAAGACATTTGCACTCGGAACAGGAAATCACACGCTGCCTTTGCGCAAAGACATTCACATCCGCGCGCGCCAGGTGTAACGTCGTAGAAAATAACAAAAAACACGCACGCTTGGATTGGAACAAAATCCCAAAACAAAAGGAGAAAAAAAACGTGTTTTGTTTTTGTCACTCGTTCGCAACGTTCGTACTTACAGGAAATCCCTTCCTCTTCTGCGCAAATGCGTTCACACCCACTATCAAGTGGAAATAACATAGGTTAATTTCGCTTTTATTTAACATAAGGCATTTTCAGTAAATGCTAGCCTGATGTTTTAGGATACTAGATGAAGTCTGATTGAAATCTTATCTTTTCCCAAGTTGAATATGTTTCTTCCTTGCAATCATGAAGGGACGTGACCTGCCATTGTGCAAATACCAGACTTTTCGACGGCGCTACCCCTGACAAATGATGGAAACCGCTTAATGTTGCCTCGTGATCAAACAGCTTGTCATGCGAAATCTAACAATTGAAGAGCTTTTGGCAGAAACAAAGGCAACATTTTACCCAAGTTTGATCAGCTCATGGTTCAGAAATGACACTAGTCATCTTACAGACACGGCGATTATTTAGTTCTAATCCTTGCATCAGTTTTGGTCTATCTTTGCATTCAAAAAAACTCGATAGAGTGCAAAACAACTAAACGGGAGTCGCGTAGAAAATGACGATCTTGATACTGAAGAGCGCATGCGCCGTGCTTTTACCGCAGGCTTTTTACTGAAGTTAACTTATTACTATACATCGGGTTGGGTTTTGGTCTGCAAAATACAGACTATCGTCACTGGGAAGACAAACTATACAATTATACATATTCTGAGGAATTAACAGTCTTTTGTAGTGACGAGTACGAAATGTATAGTGTGCGTAAAATGCCTTTTAGTCACAGCTTAAAATCATCTTAATCCACTGAAGTAATCTTCAAAGGGAAGTCTTGATGTCAAAAAGGTTTCCGTGTCCAGATCTAGAGTCATTACTGATGTCTCAAAAAAGTGTTAATTTGATGGCTAAATTGAATAAGGATTTGAACTATGAATATACCTGTTAGCCAATCGACTAGAACATAGCTTTTAGCGATCGCGGCGAGCCACTTGAAGCCTTTGAATGCACCTAAGTGGAGTCACTCATTAGAATTGAGAAATTGACAACCAACTGCTTGTATAGACCTCAGAATTTCAGTAAAAAAAAAAAAAAAAAAAAAGCGTTGGCTCAAGACTGAGTACGTTTATCAGTACTCAAAATTTGAATGAGCTGTGCGTTTTGATGGGAACGCGCAAATATCTATATGAATATATTCAAATGCGCGGAATTATAGCGATCGTCAAAGGTCGAAGCGCCAGTGGCCATGGCAACCTTTTTGTAAAGGCTTTTTAAAAATAGAAAATTTGAAGAAAAATGAAAGGAAAAAAGACGATGACAGCCAGGGGTGAAAAGCTGTCAATACTTTTTGATATAATTAGAATTGGAACACCAACGCAATTTTAATAAACGTTTCTCATTCATTTTATTCACAAATTAATCATAAATAACCAGACATTTTTCTACGCTTTTACAGTTCAACCGAAGGCAAAATCCTGACCTTGGATCTAGAAACAAGTGCGGACTTCAAAAGATGGATTTTACGCAAGACCAGGTTCATACTACTGCACAAATGGCCTCTCTAAACTCTTCGAATCAATTTCAAGGCACGATTGATAACGATCCACCGCTTTGGGACACTGTTGCACTAGGAATCATCGCAAGTCTTTCGTTGATTGGCAACGGAACGGTTATTTTCCTAATTTGCACGCGAAAGAATCTTCACAAGCCTGCGTCACCGAACTGGTTCGTTTTATCACTTGCTTTGGCGGACCTGCTTGTCGGCGGACTTTACGCTCCGTCGCGCTTCCTCTGCGGATTCGTCGCCCAGTGTTCAGTGATAACTTGGGACATCATATACTACTTTCAAAGCGTGTTCCTCAGTTCCTCAGTGTTGAATCTTTGTGTTTTAACGTTCGATCGATACTTGGCTGTTGTGCACCCCTTCACTTATAGGAACATCATGCGATCTTCGCGGGTTTTTCATCTTGTGCAATCAGCTTGGTGGATTGCAATCATCCTCAATATTCCATACTTTGTACTGTCATTCGTTCCTCGGCAATCGTTATTTGCCGTTCACGTTATTGCGTACGTGGTACTGTTCGCGTCTATACCGAGCGCGTTTATGCTCTACGCTTATATCGCTATCGTTATCGTCGTCAGGCGACATAAAATCGTCATAAGGAGACAGGAAAAACAACTTGCAACGAACTTCGCTGTGCAGGTCGGCGTTAGTCGTCACGGGAGCAACCACAAAGATGAAACGATGAAAGCTGTTGGGGTCATCGTAGTCATCTTCATCATTTGCAGCGGACTTTACCAATGGCTGACGATCTGTAACCTAAGAGAAAGTTGTCACCACATTGTGATGGAGAGTCCGGCATATTTTGTTATTTACACTTTGTTTCATTTTCGGTCAGCGATAAACTTTACCGTTTATGCTCTCCTGAGGAAAGATTTTCAGGCAGAACTTAGAAAAATAGCAAAAAGGTTTCATAAAAACACCTAAATTTTTAACCGATGTACATAACAAATGAATGCTGAAGACCGTGTAGAAAAATATACTTAATTTTTGAGCGTTAGTCAAACAGATATCGGAGTTGAAGAATGATGAAACTAACTTCCAAAACGTCAGTGGAGTTAAGTATATTTTATAGTCTCGTACACGGTGTTCAACATTCATATATTATACCATACTAAATTCTATTAAATACTAAGTCTATACTAGTATTTAATCATATTGCTGTATGATGTAGCAATATACGTAGCATATGGTCTTCTAGAGACTGAGAATTTTAGAGAAATATCTGAAAGACACGTCTTAAACTGTATAACGAGAAAAAAAGTAATAATAATAATAATGATGATGATGATGACAGTAATAATAACAATGATAATGATAATAATGATAATAATACAAAAAAAAAACAAAAACAACAACAACAATAATGATGATGATGATGATGACACTGTAATAATAATGATAATAGTAATAATAATGACAACAATAATAATAATAATAACAACAATAATAACAATAATGATAATAATAATAGTAATAATAATGACAACAACAATAATAATAATAACAATAATAATAATAATAATAACAGCAATACTAATATTAACAATAATCATAATCATGATAAAAAGCGAAATAAATTCGTGACAAAAATTGGAAGAATTACGTCAAAGAATATGAGCGGTAATATGCCGTGAGAGAAAGGTTAAAGATAATAAAAGAGTGCAATGATAAATGAACGAAAGAAATTCGTGACAAATATTAGAAGATTTGAGATTGATTTTAGTTCGTGAAAATAGAGGAAAGTTTAAAAGAAGCCGCGTCAAGGTGTGTGTAATCAACGCGAACAATCTGTAATCCCGCTAAACATGACTGTAATCTCGTCAAAAACACTTCAGCAGCTCTCATCGTTTAGTCTTAATAAGTAAAATCCTTGAACAGCTTTCGGGAAGATCAGAGGACGAATTTGAATCCGAAAAAGGTGAAACTAAAGCGAACGAAGGGCTGAAGTGCATAAAGCTCGATAAGATCTTTATTGATAGTAGAGCTGATGCGAAATCATTTGCTATTTCTTTACTTTAAGGATCACATATTTATGACATTTTGTGTAAGTCGGGGGGGAATGGACAAACAGCGAGGCGAGCCGGCAAAAAGCTGATTATTAAGAGAGTCAAACGAAAATAGAAAAGAGAGCTAAGCGAAATGACTGTCTCCCTCAGGAAAAAAAAATTAATAGGTTTTTCGTTGGAGAGCTTAATATCAACGTGCCTTTAAGAAGCTTAGGGACTTTATATATCGAAAACTTGTATTTACATTTTAGCAAAACAAATATAGACGGTAAAAGAAAATAAAAGTAAGTAATAAAAAAAGCCAGGGTGGTTTTAAGATTTTAAGCAACTGTGATAGGAAAAACAAATTAAAATAGTGCTAAATTTTGTCTTATTTTCTTGTTCTCTTCATTAAAATTGAGGGCTAAGGGAACAACATGACCGTGTAAGGAGAAAATGAGGCTAGAATTTCTATAGGGGAAAAAACATCACTGATACTTTGAAACGTCCTCGTGATGCGTTAATGATACAGTTGTGTAAATATGCGTAACAATTTTGGCTTTTACTGCTGTTTTTTGTTCCGAAAACCACAAACAGGAATCGATTGATATTTTTCTTTTCGTATTCTCGTTGCCTTTGCTATCGCACTTTTAAGAATCTAAATACAAAACACGCGCTTATCGCCGATTTAATGAGCGCACTTTCTGAAGTCAAGGACTTCAGACACAGCATTAATCACACGGCAGCCATGTTTATTCCCAAGAGAATGAAAGCTCCTGTTCTTCCCCACGTGAACTCGTTCTGAAGTGTTTGATGCGAGGCCACGCGGGGGAAATGTAATGTTTCAACCAACATGGCTGCCGTGTGATTCAAAGCACATTGTGTAGGATCATATATTCGAGGCAGCTTTTAATATATGCCTCTTATTAACCGAGCACGAGGTCCGTACCGTAAGTTATGGACCGCAAATTGACCAGTGAGACCGCATCAAATTACCTAATATAATAAACTCAGATATTCAAAAAGCGTTCAATTTTGAGTAACATGCGGTATCACGACGTATAAACCTACTCGCCATCAAAAGACGAGTTGTTGTAGATCATTTTCTCGTGACATTTAATGGAGATTTTCGAAGACATTTTTGCTTGCGATCAGCTGAACAACAACTTATACTGCCAACAAAAACTAAACAGCAAAGCACAGATTTCAACATGGATGGCAGGTTAGTCTGTGAAATCGCTTCAATATTCCTTGATTTTTGATTGGTTTAGGCACCGGTCATTATGTACGACATGAGGGAAAGTGTCAGAGGATTTTGGGGAGTCACAGTAATTATAATAAAATTAGACCAGTGTCTCCAAGGATATACCCTATAGCCCAACATCTCAAAAAACAACAAAAATATAAATATTGTAAGACTACGGTACGATGAGGGATCTCTGGACTGCCGAGCTCGTTTTATTGTTCCTTGTCCTTAGAAGTTACTTA